>JAQIXW010004961.1:0-10938 GCA_034700685.1 Willowsia buskii | reverse complement strand
GAAAGGCAAACGGGCAATTGTCGAATGAAACATCGATCACAAATATATCAAAATGCTCAGCTTCCGAGTCTAGAATTCGCAAAAGTGCTTCAGTAGTTTCGCGGAACAGCTCATCACGACACAGATAAATGGGACGGGCCAAAGCGTTGAATGGAACTGTGAGAAAAATTGTCAGTAGGATTCCGAGATACGCTGTAGAATTCATTGCTCGTAAGGCAAAACCAACACAATTTAATTAGTATTAGAAACGTCTTGATAGAAATGACACTTGTTTTGACTCAATCAGTTCGAAAAAGAACTTTTATCCAAGGTGAAATCGTTCTAAAATATACAATCACAACAAGGTTGCATAAAATGTAGAAAATTAAGATTTTTTAAGGTTTCAAGTATCAGTTCTCAGTAATGAACATAACCTAGTTTCTATGTTAAGTGATTTCAATAAATAGCATACAGTTTTAAAACTGAAATGATTTCGCACTTAAGCTTAGCTTAGCTTAAGTAAGTGTCACAACAATTTACCACTTTTCTTCCTCTGATTTGAAATTTACAAAGTCAAATTCTAGTGGTTTTAAAATCAGATTTGTAGAAAACATAGATTTATGAGGATATTATGCTTAACATTTTCTACAAAATTCAATGTGAGAATATTGTATTGGCCTTAGCCTAACCTTATAAGCCTTCTTTTATATTTAACTGGCTTTTTATACAATCCGCTTGCTACGTGACGGATAATGATCAATACTTTTTCAATTTTCATGGAGACTCCTCATTAGTTACGCAAGTAAACTAATTATTTGGATGTTTTATCTTTGACTGACGATCAGGATAAGTAATTATTTCATGCCGAAAATATCCACAGCTCAACCACATTGTTCAGTATGTTTTACCGACATGACGCTGCACTCGAAAAAAATCGATTGCCCAAGCTACGTTTAAAATATTAAAACATTGCTGATAAATATTTCTATGTCTACAGAAAATTTACACAAATGCACCGATTAATTTTATGCAGGGTGACATATTTGAAGAGAAAAAACTCAGTCTTTTTTGCACGTAACTATCTATTTTATGTCATTCAATTTCTTAGCTTAATGACATCTCCTGTGCGAAGCGAGCAATGAAAATAGAAATAGCTGTAAAACTATTAAAAAAGTTTCCGTCAAAATTCAGCTTAGGAAACACTCATGCGTTCCGGCAGAAATATACCAAGATATATGCTCATAATTTTCTGAAAGATGTTTTGCTGACCACTTGCTGACAATTTTAACGCATCTAACTATAATCCACTTAAACAAACAATTGCGTTTGTAATATTATCGATCATTACAAAAATCGTTTAGTATTTAGAGCAAAAATTTGTTAACTTATAATGTGTTGTTATATAAAATATTTTATTGCTTCAACGATTTTTGTAGAAGGGTTTGCTTGTTATAAATGCGCCATATGTAAAATAAAAAAGTAATATTCAGCAAACAAATCGTAAAAATGAGGCTTAATGTGTTACCTTAATGTGTAGATGAGGTTTGATCTTGACAGCTTTAAAGGATATTGGCTGTTTCGCTATGGCTATAAAAAGATGTCCGAGTATTTTAATATTTACTGAGGTCGAAGAACAATGCTAATCAAAAATAGAATTATGTTGGTTTGGGATTAAAGAGCAGTAACAAATTTTCAAAATTTAGTTTTAAAGGTTTCACTTGATAAATATGAAAGCAGTGGTGGTTTCGATATATATTTTTATTTGACTTTATCTGATGTGGCCAATGGCTTCAATAGTTTAGTATAGTTTCTGTCGGTCTGCCGAGCAAGCACAAAATGAACTTATGGCCATTTTAAAATATCAAGCCTACGATATGCTAGTTCCAAAAAGAAAATCGAGTGTTTTATCTTTGGCTAACGATCAGTAAAACTAATTATCTCGAAAAAACCCACATTCTAACTTTGTTATGCCGTACATCTCATTATTATTATTGTACGTGACATAAGTAGAGTTATAGCAACTAGCTCATTTGCTTGCCACGGGTTAATTGCGCTTTATAATACTCTGCTCAAAATCTTTTTACCCAGCTAGCAATTTATATTTATCTATCTATTATTTACTGCTTTTAAATATAGCAGGAAGATGGAAATAATATTTGCTTTCCATGCAAATGCAAGGTGGCCCTCACACGCTGATGTAAAATTCTTTGTGGCCTAACCTAAATGTTGTGAGGGTGCCTTGTAGTAAATCCCTAATAAAACTCTGATTTTGTCGCAATAAAAAACAAGTCGTTCATCAAATATTTCCTGTTGTATCGTTAGAAGATGATGCATGGCGGGGTTGGCTAGTGGCAATAGTGATGGTGCATGGTGTGGTTACTCAATTGGTTTTATTTGATAAGAGCACCAATCAAACCCAAAGCTTATTCGGGATAATTGTAAGCACCATAAAAATCTGGGTAAAAACCTATTCGTAACTTTTGAAAATTTAGTTCGAAATTTGAAGCACTCAATGGTAATTCAGTCATTTTGTTTGCTTCCTGATGCGCCTTAAATTCTTCTTATAGATTAATACAAAAATTTTCCTGAACAACTAATGTAAGATTATGAGACAAAATAATCAGGAATTTGGCATTTATAGCATATAATTTATAACTTTATAAATAAAATTTAATGAAATTATTCAATTATAATTATGAAATTATACTTTTGTACTTATATCATCAATACATTTTAAATTTTATTAATTGGCTTCATAAAACTCATGTCATAATATTTTCCATTTGTTTCGCTTTCGAATGGTTTAAGTTAGTCCATGAAGCCACCATCCACAAGCAAGCACTTCCCAACAATCATCTCCGACAATGGAGACAACGAAAACATGACAACATCCGCAATTTTTTCCGGCTTCACCAATCTTTTCATCATCATTCTTCCCAATGTATTATTCTTTACGTATGGACTATCAGCAGCGCCAGATACACGTAACAATGTAGTTCCAGGAAGTATGCAGTTCACATGGATCCCATAGTTTTTCAGATTAGTCGAATGTGCTTGATGTCTAGTCAAAAATGAACTGACAATGAATTCAACTTGGTTTCGCGTTTTCGTGAAACCGAACCTATAATGTCCAGAATGGACTAATATGAATTGTAAATCTGCACTCAGCCTTAATATTAGAAGTGTGGTAAAGTTTACACAGAATTCATCCAAACAACATGTTTTTCCATGTAAAGCTACGAATATCAAGCACATTTTGTTGGCTTGTCAGTTTTGATATGCTTTAAATTACCATGCTTTAATGTATTTAAAAGGCTTTCCAGTTTTTGTTACAATTTTTTTCCGACCTTGAGCTAATGTGGTTGTGGCGTCAACTCACAAATTAATAGTTTGGTGTAAAAATTATACAAGAACATGCTGTGAACACTTTTCAAACCGGTTAGTCACTATTCACATTGCATTTTTGAGTGCTTTCGTGTAAGGCAATGTAATAAACAAAAACAATAAGCAATTTTGAAACTTAATAATAATTAAATTCCAGTCAAGCTACTTATAAACAAATACATTGCGTTGACTTGGTATCACATTCCGAATATAATTCAGTTTCAGTGAGCGTGAAATCATTTTTTTAACGCAATACATGCGTATAAAGTCATATGTCATAACTTTGTAATGGTGACAGTCACTACTTATTAGGATTTATGGAATCAAGGCGTGTTGAACAAACAACAAGCATCCAGTTTCATTTTTATTATGAAATATCATCCAACGTTCTTGTACTCCTAAGAATATAGGTAGGTGTATTACTTCTCTTCGTTATCATCACAGAAACTGTTAATTTATGTATATGCATATGTATTTTTAAAGCAAATATTTTGCAACAATTACATCATACTCATAAATCTTAAAATTGACAAACAATATACAAACTTCTGCTTTTGATTTTTTAAAAAAATTATAATTAAATTAATATTTTTATGACTAGTAGCAAAACTTTTGTTTTTAATTATTCAAATATCCGCCATCGAAAACAATGGATTCTCCAACAATCATTTGTGACAATGGGCTTAAAAGAACATGACCGTATCAACGATTTCCTCAGGCTTTATATTCTTTTGTTTGTCATTCTACTCAAAAAATTATTCTGAATAATTTGTGCGGTCTTGGTATTGCTGGGATTTGCCATGTGGGAATCTACAACCCCGGGTAGTACGCAATTCACTCGGATTTTGTGAGGTCCCAATTCTAAAGCCATTGTTTTTGTTAGACTTTCCAGGCCCGCTTTTGCTGCAGAGTAGACAGCACTGCCCAGGAAAAATCCTCTTCTTCCTGCTTAGTCGCAAAATATTCTTATGTAATTTGCATTGGTATCGATTTTTGGAGAAAATAAGCCAGTTCAAAAATTTACTGCTCTTACAATTGAGCTAATATTGACCACGCTTCCTTCCCGACCTGCTTTTATGAGACTCTGGGCTACTGTTTGAGTTACACAAATGGTAGCACCAAAGTTGACAGCGAGTTGTCTGAAAAATACCGTAAGTGTTCAAATTATTACAGGTTCTTGAATAAACTATACCTCAAATAGTCGCCACCGTAACATTTGAATTAAAACCAATTTCGCAATTAAAATATTATATCATCAGCTTATTTGACCAGAAAATCCGGGTATGACCCTTATTTTATTTGAGGGTGTGAGGGGCTTTACTTTTATTTCAAATGATGAAGGTTAGAAATGAATATCTTCATTAAATAAAGTATACTTTACTTTAAAATCTTACAAATCTGCGGCTTCTTTTGTGACGTCCATAAATCTTTGAGCGATCATGACCCCTGCATTATTCACGAGATGGTCAATCGGTCCAAATGAATGAACCACCTTTTTTGTCAAGTCCCAGTCTTTAAGATGCACAACTTCCGCATTCACTCCAGGAAAATCCTCTTTCAACTTATGAATCGATTCTTTACTTTTATCTACAGTAAATACGGTGGCTCCTCCGTCATAAAATTTCTGCAAAATTACTCTTCCAATCCCACGACATCCTCCTGTGATTAGGACTTTCTTACCGGCGAAGGAGCAACTCAAAGCCATTTCAAAATAAATACCACCATTAATGCACACAAACTGCTTGTGTCAGAGCCGAAAATATATTTTTGACTGAGAACACAATTTACAGAGCTTACATAACAGCTGTATGTATGAAACAGAAGGACTGGAGATATTATGGGGTCATTCACTGGAGGATGCCACTTTTCAATGTGAAAGCTGATTTATTGTACATGACTTTAAAACTGGTTTTTGTGAATGCTTTCATTTGCAAAGTGGAATGTGCTGCATGCAATCATAAGTTTTTATCTGTTCATGCGGCTGACCTTCGGAAGCCTACATCAACCCATTTATTGCTTGCTCCTCTCCGCTGACGAGAGATCAACACCAAAAGTTATTTTATATCGTATCCTTAGCCTGCCTGTATTTATTGACTGTATATACTTATTTATTATCGAAAATTCCGATTACAAACCAGAGAGTGTTTTCTGCATCTATCTCAATACAAATATGAGTTGAATTTAAGATAAATATTTTATTGTATGCAAGTCGCAATCATTATGTGTTTGATATGAAAAGTAGGCCACGGAAATTAAGATCTTAAAGATTATTATCACCGAGATAATTGTTTGGGTGGTTTTTGTATTATTATGCAAGCACTTAAGCCTTATCAAAGTCCAATTGTTTTTATTGAAGAAAAACTTTATTACAGAAAAGATTATCATTACCAATCAGTAAAGTGCAAACATACAGATAAGACTTACACTAAATTCAATATTTTGAAGCCTATACTAACATTCATGATAATATTGTACTCGAAACCTAATACAACGAAACAATATTAAGCATATATACATTTATTGTTAATTTTTCTTGATTTTAATATCATCGGAATAGGAGTATAGATATTTATGTTGGTAATTTAATAAATGCTGAACGAATACATCTAGTGTATTAATGAAATGTACACAGTAACATTTAGGCAGAATATTGTAGTTAGTAGTTAACATGTACCAACAAAGAATATACGAGCAATCCTAAGGGAACTGAGGTAACTAGTGTTTAATCATATGTATAAATCAAATGGCGTTAATTTTCTCAGCCATATATACTTAAAAAAGCAAGAGAGAATTCACATCATTAGGAGCAATCCTCTTTGTTAGCAGGGCGATCAACTTCTGTGTGGACCGGGGGGACTTCTGTGTGCGATGGAGGGATTTCTGAGTTGAGGTAATGGTCAACTTCAGTATTTGCTGTTGGACCAACATCTCTGTCAACTCTGAGATCCGAGCGTGAAAGCATATTTCTGCTTTGGCTGGAGCCAACTTCTCGATGTTTTGGGCTGAGGGAGATATTTTCGGTGGGATGATGGCTATGTTCCACTACATGATCCATGTCGTTACTCTCACATTCACCTTTGCTGCAATAGTTAAGTCTTTCAGGTATATCTGGAGTCAGTTTTGAGTCTACGTGATTAAAATTATAGCATTTGGATGCGTCCACTTCATTCAGGATTTCTTGCGCTTCAGTACGCTTGTTTGGAACTGTGTCATCAGCACTATCCATTTTTTTAACATTATTTTTTTTCAGGGCACGCTCATGCATGAAATGCTCGAAAACGAGGAACAAAGCACAAATTGTATATCCACTTGCTGCCAAAATTAAAATAGCATAAAAATTTGCAATGTCAATTGTGTCACCACTCAACACCACACCACCCCCACTAACTTTCTTGGGCCCATAGAAATAAGATAATTCGAAAGAAAATTGTTTGGCTAAACCAACCCACTGTTGCCACTTGTCTATCAAGCCACTCTGCACAATTCTTGAGTATGATTGCAGCATCCAAAATCTGTTGACAGTGTACATTTCTAAATGCCGCAAGTTCGTTTTAAGCATTTTTGGCAAACTGAAGCATTCAGCATTTCCATAGCCTAGCTCCTCGCGAAGAAGCCACTTGTAAAGCAGTGCAGCATCTTTCCTCTCTGATTGTACTAAATCAACAAATTTTCCAGCTAAATATTTTGCTGTGTCATTATTTGTAGCTGGACTAGTTATGTGAAAACTTGTGTTAAGCAAATTGAGCATGCCTCGTTGACGAAAGTCCTCATAAAAGACCGCCCGGGGGTTATTCAAATAAGATTCCCACAATATTTTGTATCCCAGTTCTAAAACTTCCAAAAGCGTTTCGTAGATTTTTGGAGGATTTAAATCCGCCCAATAACTCAGAATCTCACATCCATAAAATGTCGAAAGGAAATTCCACCAAAACATCTGAAGAAGTATCAAGCATACGATCTTGGCTGGGGGAAAACTCAGTTTAAGTTTTTTGACAGTCGCTCTTTTAGAGTTTGAAATTTGAAATAAACTTTGTGATGCTTTTGTACTTTGAAATATTAGTACAAGTCCACCTAATGCTCCAACTGTAAACAACCAAATCTTAAGACTAAACGCATTGATCCATGTGGAGAAATCGATGACTGGGTCTTCGTCGTGTTTTGAGCTCACATCACAATACACGACTGAAAATCCAAGGTATCTCGTAAAGGCGAAACCTGTTAGCATCCAATACTCTATATATTCGTAACTAATGTAATGGGCATCAACATAAATGTACTGTCCTGTTAACGACTGGTCAAAACCCTTCCCATCGTTAATGTATATCCAGGTATTTTGGTACAAAGAGAAGTTGTGAACCTGGAGGAGTTGAAGCGATGTCATGAATGTGATATCGCAATCTGAATATCTATTGGCGACTTCATAAGAGCACGTTGCTTCCATATCGTCACCGTCGGTGGTCGTTTGAACTTTCACGTCAATTCTTCTTTGGTTCGCATTACGAAATAATTGTTTATGCAAGATTTTTGGGTGTCGCAATGAGACATAAAACTCCAGGGTTGCTTCGCCCGTGCTCTCTTCAGAAAGACAGTAGCCATTGCAAATGATTGAGTACGTAACCCGTGGGTAATTACTGACATTGCTTGCAATGAGTGCCACCGTGAGTGCTGGATTTTTTCGACGTGCAGAAGAAAATATTCCTTGTTCGTCAAATGTTCTAGTATTTTTGGACTGATCTGTAAACGGGAATAGAAGTATAGTGTTTGGGTTCATCAAGAAATATTCTGGCCACAGGCCTTCCGTAGAGTTTGCAATCACCAAATTATTCGGTTGGTGATATTTCACCGGAAACTGATAGTCAATCTCGTCAGAGTAATTTCTGACAAACATAGAGCGAGATTTTTGGAATGTGAAAGCACATCTGTCAAATGACAAGTCAAAGAAAAACATGTCAAAAGCCTCCCTTCCAGAATCAAGGACATGAAGTAGAGTTTCAATCGTTTGCTTAAAAAATTTGGTGTCGCAAGGGCTTTGGACTTGAGGAGCATTCCTGGCAACTTGGCATTGTATCCAGAGTAAAAACGCCGTTAATAATTTGAAGATTTCCATTTTAAAGCAGAGATGCGGTTAAAAAACTCAGATTACTGTTGATGTTAAAAAACTCACTTATCACTTATCAGGTGGAGGAACAAGGAGCAACAAAAGTGTTCATCATACGTGATACTTTAGGAAATATTCACCTCTAAAGTCTAAAATAAAGCAATCAATTTAGTTGGTTACTAGTTCTTTGCCCATCTTTAGTTTCGAAGGGTTTGCTGACTACCGTCAACTTGACCACTTTAAGTAATTTATGCTGACTGACAAATAATGGTCAGCATGGAATACGGTGTGATGATAGCAATTTATGAATTAGTCGAATGCAAAGTTGACTCATAAATATTTGTAAAATCTTTTGTACAAGTTTCTTTTGTAATTATCAATAAAAACAAGTTTTGATATACGAAAATTTTATTGGGAGAAATAGTATTGTTGTGTTTGTGAACCTTGTTAACTTGTGGGCATCAGGCAGACTGAAAACAAGAAATGAGCTGCAGCCTTTCTAAATTTATCAAGCCTACAACGCATTAGTTTAAATCCTAATCAATTGGATACGTTATCTATGGCTGACGATCAGTAAAACTAATTATTTCAATACTAAAATATCCACAGATTATCAACCATATTATGCCGTATGTGTCAGAAATATTAGTAATGTGCAATATAAGTAGAGTTGTAGCAACTCTAACAGCGAGAAAAAATCTATCTACTCTTTTCTTGAAAAGCTATCACGTAATTACTCCGTGAACACATAAAATAAATTGGATGTTTTATCTGTGGCTCACGATCAGTAAATCTAATTATGAAAGTTCAAAAATATTCTGAGCTCAGCACCAATAGAAATCAATATTACCCACCATTATATAGGTGGGTAATATTTCGAGTGAAAAGCTATTTTAATGTGGAGGGGAAAATGTGATGTGATAAAACATTATTGATTGACATGAGCGAAATCAGACTGACACATGAAAACACGTCTAGTTTCCGTAAAATTACTGTGGAATTCATAGACAATTCATTCTTGTGAACTACAATACATGCTGAATAGAAAAGGCGTATAAACCTTTTGGTAGTTGTAAAAGTTTTGACAATTTTCAAGCATATATGAATATGTAATTCTTTAGTTCGATTTGGGTCTATCTCAATTTTAATTTAGTGCATTCAATTTATGTCAGAAATCACGTATCCATATTAAAGTATTGTCGAGAACGAATGCCTCAAGGAAATAAATTAAGAATTGAATTTTGAGTGGCAATTTCATGATGATTATCTATCCGTGATAATAGCAGACAGTTCCGAGCATAAACCCAACCATAAATATTTACTGAAATTTCATACCAGACCTTTTTTATGTCAGATTGTTGGGGAAATATGAAGCAATTCAAACTAAAAATTTAATTTTTCTTTAACTAATATGAAAATATTTCATTTCCACTTTGAAAAATATTGCATTACGCCAATTCGCTTATGTAGCATATGCAATGCAATGCATCAGTTTACTTTTATGGGGCGTCAACGCACTATGAATTATGGTAGGTGAAAGCTTTCCATTTCTAAGAAGCTAATTCAAAAACAGTAAGATTTAATTTTTATTCTTGCAAGGATTTACAAAATGTGGGTGCTGAGTGCATTTACTTATCAAGTTTAGTTTGCTTAAGATACATTATATATATGGAAATAACAACTGAAATTGTAACAGATTTCTTTATTAACTATGAAAACATAGATCTGAATTAAGGATCACAACAAATCGTGCAAAAGTGATATCAAGATATAACCTAGAAGCCTTCGAAATCTTTAAGACAAATTAACCAGGAAATACAATTAACAATAATAATTACTACCTATAAATTCTTGTAAATTGTTCACAATTTGGTTGTGGAGATTAGTTGAACAGTAGGTCTACCAGATTTAGATACATACGTATTTGTTCCAACAACAGGTTACCTAGAATGCGATGTTAGGTGGTGACACCCTGTGTAGTTTAATATGTTTACGCTTAAACTTAACGGTAGAAGTAGAAGGGAAAGTTAGTTTATCCTTAGGTTTGACATATCCATCATTTGTTTTAGAATCTGCATCAGATATATCATCTTTAGGTTTTATTTTAAAATGTAATGGAGAAGTCGGTCTGGTTTTACCAATAGCGGAGGTTAAATTCCGATGCGTATACTTAGAACCTGTACTGACTGAAGCATCCAATTCATCCTTGCAATAACTTAGTTGGGACTGCGACGTGTTGCCTTTACATAATTGAGGAAATTCTTCGACTCTGGTTTTTAATGGGGATTCTTTTTGATTTTGTGAATTTGCATCCAATGTCTGTGTTTCTTCATTTCTCTTCCCTAATTTTTTAACTAAGTTCATGCTTTTCCTGCGGTGATGGATGTAGCTTTCAAAAAGGAAGAAAAATGTTCCAAGGATAAACATAGCACCTAAAAGTATAAAGATTGCGAGCAAAGTCTTAAAATCAATTTGGT
>JAQIXW010004960.1:0-10942 GCA_034700685.1 Willowsia buskii | reverse complement strand
GACCACTGGAAATGCACCTTATTATTCATGATATTTGTTGAGCTGTGTTCTTCTACTTTACAACTCGTGGTAGTCATCAAAACGACTGGTGGGTATTACAGGATAAACTATTGAGCAATTTTTGCTCAGCATTTAGTTGTTTTCTGGTTATTTTCAAGTCCGCCATTTAAAAAACCCATCATTCTTCTGCTTGTCCAAGAGAGAACGACGAGGACATTGCGCTGTTATCATTATTATTTGATTATTATAGTATCCTGTCAAAAATCACAAAGCTCCATTTCGTGGCATTATTTTTTCCTCAGCATACCATACATTTCGCTTCACTTGTGGGTGGACTGTCAAAATAGTCAGCAAATGGGAAACTTGTTCCGCTGTCAGTTCGCTGGTGCGCTCGTATATAGGGCGTATTGAATTATAAATAATACAACAGCTTGGTAGGTAGCCTAAGAGCTGTATGCATTATCTATTGGTGACCCAGTTTTGTCTACCGAAAAACGGTTTTTAAACGCAAATTTTAAGTTATAGTAATTCTGCCAGCTGGAACATAAAGCATAATACCTCGTTATGACGCTTCCCATTCCAAAACATTATTGTTTGTGCATTGTGTTGAAAATAGAAAGAAGTTATAACAAGCTTTGTCTTTAGATTTGCACATTCACATTCCTTATTTGTGCGTCACTTTGATTGGGCTGCACTCCACGGACTCTCTCATTAGCTTAAGTAGCTAATGATGCACTACTGTCATGAGTTTAGTCAACTTAATGTAGGACTCCGTAGTAAATAAATGTTATTCACTGTTCAGCAGTGGTAGCTGGTAACAAGTGAGAGTGGCGTCAAGTAGAACGTGCTTTTCTATATTGTGACTTGCGATACAAAGCACTTGTCAATAGGCATGTGCATACAGTGAAAGTACATTTGAGAATCCTCATTTCATTCACCTTGAAAAACTTTTATTCCTGCATAGGAACTCCTCCACAAACTTTTTAACTCCCTAAAAAGTAGGTAGACAAGCATCTGCAAACGGTCATCAATTTGTTCGCTTGGCAATTAACGAATGGTAAGTCTTCAGAATCACACGACAACTACCAAGTGCCAGATTTTTCCTTAAGTGCGGTGTAATTTAATTCAAATCAGAATGCTAAAGTTGAATATATACATTATACACATAACAATGTTAACTAAAGCTAGAGTAAGGTTGGTGAAATAAAAAATGAAATCGTAGAAACGTTCTCCTGCATAAAGCGATACACTTTACCTTTGTGAATACGCAGAAAAATACAAGTGGCTGCTGGTAAATGCTATCCTTAATTTTATTATGATTATTGTGTTATATTTGTTGTTTACAGAGAGACGCTTTTATTCAAGGAACAAATCTCTAGCCTTTCTTTTCCAGTCAACCAAGAGATTTTTTTCCCCAGGAGAAGTGGCCTACGCACAAGAAAATCCCATTTTCATAAAGATTTTACCAGCGTCTACTAGTCCCACAACTTTTTCTCTTGCCACCACAAAAAAAAAAATAATCCAAAGAATAAGTTCTATAAAGAGAAAAGAGTGAAAAGCAAAAGATAGCAAAAGAAAGTGTTCGGAGGAAACCAATGACAAGAGATGTATGGGATGGTCAGTTCAGATCATTCACGAGGAACGAGGAAAAGCACCTCGCCGTCTCAGCAGTCACAAGCTCAGCAACAGCAGCAGCAAGACAGCAGAAGAAGCAGCACCAGAGTCCACCACCATGCTAATAGATCAATGTACTGTAGATTCGTCAATTTCATGAAGCAAGCATGGACCGGAGTGAAATTTGCTCTTGGTAAGTAAACTTCCTACATAATAACATAATGCATCATTCATTAGTAAACATAAAGACGACATGCTACTCTCTCCGAAGATGAACAATGACTTGGAGAGTTTCCTGAAGCTCCAAGTAAGCGAAAAGTGACAGACGGAAGTCCTTTCTCGATTGAATAATCCTCTAGTGCAGTGTGCATCGTAAAATTGCGGTTTACATGCGAGATTGCATTCATGAGTGGAATCTAGTGAGTTCTAGGCTGAACATGCCAATTTGCAAATGGGCAAAATAATAATCAGGATAAAGACGAGGATGCGTACAGTGGAGAGTAGTGTGTAAGATTGGCCTGCTGTGAACATGAACAAGATGAGTTTGCACTTTGCACGGTCTGTAAGAGCGTTACGTAATTACTGAAGTACTTGCATTAACCCCTACTCATAGAACATTGATGGATTAGTTGATCTTTTATGTATCCCAAACTAATGCATAGAGGTGGCATGCATATTCAGATGCCAGTCAGTTTATTGGCACCACGTGATAAAATAACAAAGTATTTCTGGATACCACTTCATCAAGGGCAACCTCATATGCCCACTTTAGTCAAGTGAGCGTATACATCTATCCCCCTTTCCTTAATCATCATCTTCATGGTAAGATTCAGAAGTTTATAGTGTTGGGTCGTGGTGAACTTAAAAAAAAGAGATAAGGCCTGATTCATTTATCGTTCGAGGTAAAGGCAGTCTTCGTTTTCTTACTGTCAGTCTGTAGGGATTTTATAGATTCATCCACCTGGTGAAAAATTTGGTAGGATGCTTATCGCTCGTACTGCTCCTTTGCTCCCACTTGGTAACCAACTCATCTAAAGCTACTTCATATTGCTGTTGCACAAATAGTTGTAGTGATAATGATTACATTAGATACATGGACGCAGTGGAGCATTAAAGGGGAAAAATTGGAATGGATGGAGGAAAGAGAGAGAGAGAGAAAAGAAGCTACCAGCACCATCACACATAATACAGTCGTGGTGCTAAGTAGCAAGCAGGCGACAGGAAGAGCATGTCTCCCTGATGATGTCAAGTCAACTACCAAATTGAGCAAAAAACGAAGCAGTCGACACTTTTCCCCAAATCCTGTCATGTTGAGTTAAGCTGGCAATCCATAAAAAGTTATTTGCGTACAGTCAACTTAATGAATGTATGCATCTATTAGATAGAATGAGTAGCAACAAAAAATAACATACAACTATTCACTACCCACTTGTGTGGTAGATAGTGCGCGACCATGTGACGGAATAAAATGAAAAAGGGAAAATTACAGATACAATAAAATTCACATCTAAACTTGTAGTCACTTCTGTGGAATGTGCTTTCAAGGGAAAAAAAGTTCATTCAATCACCAGAAATGGAAAATGAATAGAGAGTTGAAAAACTCAGTGTCACATTTATTTAGCCACCCTTTTTCATTTTTCCGTTTTACGCCATCAAAAAGTGGGTGCATAATGAGTTTCGAGGAAGGGACACATTGCATTGGTAAATGGCAAGTCGAGTAAAAAGCATTTCCTTGCAAGTTAAATAGTAATACAGTTAATCGTATCTGCTACACGGCAACAGCAGTGGCATCGCATTGTTACTTTGGGTAGTTAATATTTATTGTATGGAAACGAGATGCCTGACCAGATGGTCAACATTTTATGACCTTACTTTTCACGCACTGTTATCTAACCGTTTCCAGTATTTTTTCATGGAGGATAATATGCAGGGATTACCCAACCATCATAACGGAAACTGTTTTTTTGGGAAATAGGAGGCTACAAATGGGATGAAAAAGGCTGTTTTCAACATTAGCATTAGATCTGCTATACTTTTAGAGTTTGTATGTATATGTACACGTGCATTTTATAGAAATAATTATGATAACGCTGCCCGCCACCGTTGCCGACATCAGGAGTGTAGAAAATCTCATTCCATTTTTCCCGGGAGTTCGCTAACTCGGATTTTCCACTGCCGCCAGCACATCTTACATAATATACACATATTTGCCAATATTATAATCTTAATATGACCTTTTGCTTTCACTCTGATTGTTAAACAGAATAGTAACTATAGTTTAAACGTTGGTGCTAATAGCAAATGAAAGCACTTGCTACATTGAAAATTGAGCTTTAATACTACCGTTTATACAACATGTGCAGTGAATGAAAAGTAACTGTAGTTGTCGCTGCCACATATGTACGTATCGACCCTATTTTTTGATGGCATGGGCCATTAAAAAGGCAAATGAAGGAAAACAGGCGAAAAGGCAACAACAAACAACAACAACTACAGTTTCTATATTCACGTTGCCATTTATCTGGTGAAATAATGGTGCGTGCTTATGCCACTCTTCTATATTTACCTATAAACGCTTTGTGAAAATTCTCTTCGATAAAAAAGGGAGAGTATTAGAGCATCAGAGGAAAATGGACATGAAAAATAGGTAGTATATACATATGTAGAAGCAGCACTATAAGGGAAGGCGAGAGACATAAAAAATTTCTGTAGTTGCCGCTGTGAAGAAGAAGGACAGTCAAGTATATAACGGAAAATCATACACTTGAATGCATTATTGCTGTTGTTACTTTTCACTGTCTTTCTACTTTTCACCCATTACGCACTGTTGCTGTTATTGGTAAATAAAGTATGCATCCCCCGCTACAAAAGGTAACCAAACACAAAAGTTTTTTAATAAAGAGCCATGCTACTGTTAGGCATGCTCGCTAAATATGTTTCCTTCTAGAGGGAAAAAGAAAACGTCGGACATACAAAGGCATCAAAGTCAAAGTGGGGATTGAGTTTGACTTATTTATTCAAAATTGGCTAATCGCAAAAAAGAATGTGTGCTTTCAACTACAACATGTATCGGTTACAACAACGTGAAACGAGAGTTTACCTAGAAATGTTTTGGTATAATGTATTACGTGTCATTTCATTTCCATGATAGTCGCCCAAAATTGTATGGCTCACATTAAAGCCAACTTATATATGCCTTTACTATTGTCGTGTACTCACTTCTTTTTAATATCAGGGACGGGACAGGACATTTCAGAAAAGGAAAAGCATGCTTATTTATTAAAGGCTAAAAATAGGAGATAGTTACTTATTCATGCTTATATTTAAAACGCATTAGAGATAGAAACTGTTGAATTTTTGGGGTGTATTGATCTACTCTTATCGGGTTGATGTATGGAAAGATTGCACAAAGTATAAAACCTGTCTATATTTAGTTGTAGACCCTATGCATCTGATGTTTTTAATACAGAAAATAGTATCTCTCTCACGTGAATATTTAGGATAGCTTGTATGATGTGAAATAGGTTTCAGGATAAAAAAGGAGATGCATGATAATGGTGAAATATTATGGGGACTTATTATTAATGTGGTACATATCTTTTAATACTGCTTTTACATAAGGATATCCATACGAAAGAAATGAAAGCTAGAGATATGGTATGAATGTTGTGGGTTTAGACACTACTATATGACACATCATAATAAATAAACATGCTACAAAATAATGATGACAATATATAGTAAATTGAAGGAAGTTTAGAAGGGACAAGACCAAGTCAACCTACCAAGCAACAAGTTTCGCATTATTTTTGATGTTGGTATATTAGGTTTGCTAAATGGGCGTTCTTTAATAAAGATTTATCTGACCAGTAGTACCAAGCTTCTTCGTTCTCTCCATTTTTTTTTCAATTTAGTTCATATTCTGAACACGTATAATTGCTTCGCTTCATAAGGACTGTGCTAGTAGGATTAAATAGTGCCAGTGCCAAAGACGCTTCGGCTCAGTTTTTTCTAAGACGCTCTACCACTATCACTACAAATTGTATTTCGATTAGAAGAAAACATAATATACATACTTATATGATCCAACAGGTTTTGCAATGAAAAGAAACGGAGAATTAGTTAGATTGTGTTATATAAGACTCAAAGCAGAGCTGATTGACTCGCTAAACAATTGATCCTATGTATTCTCATTGTGAAAAGAAATTTCCAGGAAGTTGGAAACATCATGTGAGTAAATCAAAGGTAGAATGATGCTCATTCATTTGTGTTTTTTCCCTCTCGTGTCTCTTCCGTAATACGAAGTATGAGAATGAGTGACTGTGAGTGAGTGATATTGGGGCATTTCTGTCCAGCAATAGTTTGTGGTGAGCATCCACAAAGTCGGTTTAGCCCATTTTATTCCTCTTTTGATTCATCTTTCCTTCCACATATGAATGTATCTGGCTTTCTCCCATATCTTGTTCTCTCTTCTCGCTCCTCGTGTCTCCCTATCTATCTCACTGAGCCACCAACCAAGCCTCGTTGGAAATCTAATAATATTAATAACATCACTTGTTCTTCTTCTTTGTGTACTTATTCTATTCACTCAGTTTGCTTTAATGTAATAGTTGTTGTGCAGCAAAGTAAGCGGGAGAATGAGATAGACAAAGAGAAAGAATGAGAGAGAAAGTGAAGCTGTTTCATAGGAAAAAGAGAACAAGTCCCTTGTCTATATCTGCTTGCTGGTTGCCATTCTTGCCAGAGAGGAAGAGCTGGCTTGGCACTGACATGGCATTATGTCGCTCTTCTTGCCATTGTCATCCCATCATGTCCAGTGGTGGAAGTAGTGATGATGACAAGTGCAATACACTGTGTAAACATATAATTGTACGATTCCCACTCACAGTCACTCACTCAACAGCAGTCTCACAGGGCTTGCTGTTTGCTTCCCAAACACTCCATCCATACATCTCTCGGTGTAGGATGATGCATAATGGCAATTTCGTTTCATGTACACATTGATACCTTCCTCCAAGGGTAAGTACTTTCACCATCAATGAAAGCAGAAAGTGAGGATCGTATGGTGACCGTCCACTTCCATCACCATTTCTCTTTGGTGTTTTGCTTTTATGTATGTACATTGTACACACATCAAGGAATTTAATAATAGCTGTAATATAAGCATGGTTTTTATACATCTACCTAATCTTTTTTCGCGACAAGAGCGACAGAAGATGTAATACAAGAAAATGTGTGAATGGAGATGCGAGAGTAGCCATTATCATTTCTTTTCAATGATGATGCGTATTCATTGTACTTGAAACAAGTCAACAGGGTATGTTGAGTGCTCCTGCTACGATTTGGTTCTCTTTAATCAACAAGCTGGACTTGGAGAGAGAAATACTGGAAATTATTTCTTTGCTACTAACAATCTCAATGATGACAACACAGACTGATATTTTTGATCTGTCGAATACTTTTAGACTACACACACCATAAATAATTATTGCACGAACGTAGCTATGTATGTGAGGTCTAATGACATATTATGCTACAAAGAAAGGATTACTGGTTTGTTCAGAGACTCGCGGGATTACAGATCCCCCCAAAGTATGACTACAGCGTTTGTTTGTAACAACAGTACCTTCATTAAATCATGGTTGTAATGGAATACTTAAGAATGGTACGTAATCATTTTGACTGCAGATCAAAAAACATAGTATGATTACTCTAATTAGGTACATCAGACAGTATAATGAGGTCCTGCAATAATGGCACATCGGTGAAGCATATTATGTCTTATACAGTTTCGAATTACGCAAACAAAAAATGAAGAGGAAATATAGTATTCTCTTACGTCAATACTGATCTAATAGACGATAGATATGTACCTGCATTCGATCGTAATTTATGAGATACACAGAAGACTTGTGTCCTTGTGTGTAGTACAAACAGCGTGACCAGCAGCGTTGGCGATCAAACAAAGCTCCATGATGATTATACACCTATAATGATAAGCAATCAATGTTGTATTTTATTACTAAATAAGTCTCAGGTTCATTTATTTAGGTCCTCGTTATAAATGCAATGCATCATTAGTATTAAATCGGCCCAGATGTATGTTGAACAAACATTCTTAGTCACCGTGACATATCGTAAATGACCAAGATGAAAATTGTCCTGATATCTTTAATCATGTTACTATTGAATTGATGACACAAAGTTGATAATATAAATCAATGTCTGTAATGGCTTATTGTAAAAATTAGAGCAGTAAAGACAGAGTTATTAACGTGTTGACATTTGGTATAAATGCGCGCGTTTCTATAGTGTTTATTGCGTATTACTGGGATTCTTAGATATGTAATTATGTTTTTCTCTCTTCACCAGATTCCGAGCTAGATGAGATCGAGACTCCGCCAAGATACAGGCCTGAAAGTCTAAAAGCTTTGTGCCGTCTCACAAGATTTACAGAGAGTGAAATTAAACGGATCTACCGCGGATTTAAGGCTGAATGTCCGTCGGGTATCGTGCAGGAGGACACTTTCCGAGATATTTATGCTCAGTTTTTTCCTCAAGGAGGTACTTATTTAATATTATTTGGATCAATAGCTTAGTTAAACGTTTTCGTCTTCCAAGAGTGAAATATATTGACTGAAATGAAATATTTTATAAATTTTATGAAGAGAAACCATTAAGAAAGTGGTACGGTAAATATTTATAGAATCTGAACAATGCCGACTTGTTTAAACTCAAACATATTTTATTTTACACCGTTGCTTACATCATCTTTTTTTGTTAAAAAATGTATATCTCCCTTAACTTTTCTTTGAGTGGCTATGTTTTCTCGTGTTTATAAATAACATTCATGATGTAGTGATTCAATTGAATTCCATATTAATATTTAATACTTTCACTTGAGTTTTCGACTGATTTCTTTAAACAAAAAAGCCATTTCAAGTGTTGCACAACACCGAATAACATTACACGTGATATGGATTCTCAAAACTTTTTTCATAAGCTGTGGAACGAGAGACGCGCACAGTAGAGCTGTAAGTGGCAGTATGGAAAAAAACTGTTTCTGTTAAAATCATCCATACACACAGAAAGAGAGAGAGAGAGAGAAAGTAAAAAGTAAAGTCACGGGCGGATGTGTAACGTAAGTGTCGAAATTTTTTGAGCTTCTTGACGTGCGTTGAAAGTATGTAGGCATATTTTCATTGCATTTCAAGGTCACGTCATGAATATTTTCTGGATAGGAGCTGTAAACTTTTTACCGGCTGTATGTGTGTGACCGTCTTGGTTATAAAACTTTGTTGTATCGCAATTTCCATCGTGGTCTGTTTTTAAATTCATGGCATGTGTACAACAAAAAACGTCCTGGAAGAGACTCTTATCCTTAGTAGTGGAGGGCGGAAAAGGAAAGAAGGAGAAAGAGATCTCGTCTAGACACTGTGTAATGTGTAAATGGTGTGGTTTCTTTAGCAAGGTTTAATAGAGTTGTAATGGAGTTCTTGGAAGAGAAAACTAGAGAAAACCTTGATGCTGTTGAGATTGATACCGAACGACTACATTCAAGGGTAGATGGATAGTTCAGAGTACACGCGCTACAACAATATTCGTCCTAATTCACACAAATCTTGCAACTACTTGACTTGTGGGTTTACTTTCATGAAGCTAATATAGCAATGCGATGACTTAGAAGAGTTAATGACTGCTCTGTTTTAATCCTTTGAAGGAATTAGTCAATGTGAAAAATTGGGAGGGTTAAAATTCAGTTCATTTCCGCGTGTTTCCTTTTTTTGCAGCGAACACTGGCCATTATGCCCATTATGTTTTCAATACGCTGGACCAAGGGAGAAGCGGACTAATTAGCTTCGAGGTGAGTGTAATGTCGAATGTTCACTGTCGTGCTTTTATAAATGTTATCTTCTGTTAGGATGTGCTTTGTAATTTGTGACTGAATACGAAAACCGATGCATGAATGCTCACAACCATTTACAATACTTCCAATTTACCATAATCGATCCGTTTGGCTTTTGACTTCGAAAAAGTTTATCAGGCAAGTGGAAAGTCTTTCGATGCAAAAAGCAGAAACGAACTGAACTATAGCTATCCGTATTGCAACTATATTATTATATGCCAACTAAAGACAACTTTTATTCTTTGACACTTGTCATGCCAGTCTAAATTAGCTGAATAGACAGGAAATGAGTCTCGAACTTACAACTTATGAAGTACTTGTAATTTATTTGATTATCAAGGCGTTCTAGCCGAACTACGCAGTATTTTTCCAAACGATGAAGCATTGTGAAGCAATCCCCTTTTCCAACTTATTGTTTACAAATGAAGGATTTATTACTACCACAATTGGCTTAATTACTTACGCCGACAGGAAAAAACTTTTTTTGCTCATGGAAAAATGTAAATTGCATAACTCTCCATAATCTAATATAAACTAGGCAAATATAACACTGAACGTTGATTTGCCGTTACTTTGCAAGTTTATAAAAACGAACGAAAAGTATTATTAGTACTCTTGTGAATAGTCTTAATGATGATAATAAACATACTAAAAGTCAAATTGTGGAAAAGTCAGCACTATAAATAGAAGGCTTTATTTTCCGGAGTAAGTCTTGAAAACGTAGCTATTTCTGTCCATTTCTGTATTAATAAAAACTCCCTACCGGAACCTTGTTGAACGGATCGACAGACGTACACAAAACAGTCTAATAAAATGTATTTGTGTCGCTTTATGCTTTGACATGAACTAACGAGAACCTACGATTAATTTTTGCATTTCCATCCAAAATTACAAGGATTTCGTACTTGGCCTCTCTGTTCTCTCAAGAGGAACTCCCGAAGAGAAGCTAAGGTGGACATTTAGCCTGTATGACATCAATGGCGATGGTTTTATAACAAAAGAGGAGATGAAAGATGTTGTCACAGCCATATTCGAGCTAATGGGAAATTGTACAGAGCCTTTACTTGAGGAGGGAGCGGTTCAGACTCGGGTTGACAAAGTGTTCCAGGTTAGTCTTTTCCCTAACAATAATTATTATTATTAACATGATGATATGTTCTGCTGCAGTGTAGTGGGATTTGTATGTCAAAATAACTCCCCATTCTCGTTGATGATGAAAATCATTCTTCATTATACAGTGTAAATTATCAGTGAAAGCGGGTTGTTCCCTGACTTCTAAGCAAACCCTATGATTTCGTGGGGAACAAGAGTTGGTTAATTAGATTCTGTAATTTTATATTTGTTTCTTCACTTTTTCCTCTTTCAGAAAATGGACCAAAATCATGATGGGCTGGTGAGTCTTGAAGAGTTCTTAGATTGCTG
>JAQIXW010004959.1:0-10947 GCA_034700685.1 Willowsia buskii | reverse complement strand
GTAACGGAATAATAAAGACGGATATGGCTGTGGCCGCGAATCTGTCCGGGAGCTGATTACTCCTACAATTCCTTTTTTTTTTTTACAATACTGCCTATCCCCTTTACTATAGAAGACAAAGCTACGTCTCCAAAGCATGTATTTGCACATAATGTGTTTACTGCGCGGTATCGTTTATTTATGGAGGTATCATTTGATATTTATTCAATAAGCAACGTCTTCTTAGGCAGTTTAGAAGTTGTGGCAAACACTCTTTTTTTCCTTTCTTACTGGTATGTGGTGGCTTTCTTCTTGGGCCCACTTCCAGTAACATTTTGGATAATGGCGAAGGATTTTGAGAAATACTGCACAAATACATTAAATAGCTTTCCGGTAGGAAACCAGAGCACTTTGAAAGAAATCAAGGTGAAATACGAAATCATTAAAGAAGTCAGTGAATCTCTGAACCAAGTTTGGTCGACATCTACATTGATTTGGCTTCTGGATACGATTATTCGAGCGGTAATGCTTCTCAACCAACTAGTTAGTTCCCGAGATGTGATAAAGTTTATTACCATGATATACTGGGCAGCAAGCATTGGAATATTTTTGCTTGTTTCAGGCGATACATTCAGAATGGTCAGTGGCCTAGTGGGTTATATTTACATATGTTTAAACAATCTTGAAAATGTTGAACTCAATATGGATTTTTTAATTAAAAAATATAGATCGCACTCTTCAGAATGCAACTGTTAGAGGAGCGACATTATGAGACGTTTCATAAACAGGACAAAATAATATTAAAGCGGCTACTGAAGGAGTTAGAGAGCCAACCTGTGGGAATTGGAGCTGTGGGAGTGTATACACTTGACTTTGGATTCACATCACAGGTAAATTTCTGTGTGATGCTTAATACTCCTACTATGTAATTAATTTTTTGAATACCTTATTATTGTATTTTGCTTTTCTATTACAGCTACTTATGGCTGTGATAACAATGTTTTTGGTCAGTTTTGAAAATTGAGGTTTGTAATGAGTTAAAACTGTAATGTGGTGCGCATTAATGTTGTGCAATGCTTTTACTTATTATACATACACTACTATTGTAAGTAAAAATGTAAACTTCATTATTACTGAAATAGAAATACGCATCACTAATCACTATACTGTTTTGTACATGCAAACTAATAGTACTGAAAGTATGTACTCTAGGTATGCACGCAAGTCTTTTCACACTTTGTTTTCATATTGGTGTTTGTCTGATGGAGTTTTGAAAGTTGACAAAAACACATTTCAAGATGAGGGTTTCCCTCCCTAATATTTACAAGCAGAATCATAAGCAATTAGTAGTGTAATGTTATTTTCACTAAATCATATATATGTATGTCTTATGTACATTATTTTCACATAGCATACAAGTAGTACCGAGTTTTTGAATATCATAAAATAGAGTAAAATACATTAACCAAATTATAGTGCCAATGAGCAAGGATTTTAATGCAGTGATTTTCATTCCAGTTTTGGTGTTTTTTGTCCATTTAAAAAATATCATTGCATACATATGAGAAGGGCCTACTAATAAAATTACACTATTGAAATAACTTAAAGGCTGCAGGTTCTGTTGTTGGCATTCATAATTTAACAAAGATGAATGATGTATTTACACATATTATTTTCAAATAAAAACTTACGCTTACAAATTTAAAGTCGGTAGTCGCATGCTAAAAACCGATTAATATGTACATTAAGTTATCTTGATCTAATATGATACGTAAGAATATATGAAAGCAAGTTTGAAATATTCATACAATAAGCAAAAACTGTGAGTGCACGCAAACAATGCTGCCTCACGGAAGTCTGGTGACCGTTACCGTTAGATTCAGTAGTACTAATTTATTTCGCTAAAAGCATCTTGCAAAATAATGGCTTGTTTTGATGCTTTCAAAATGTGCAATTAAATCCAGAATATGGAGACTGGCCACCCAAATTTCCCTGTAAACACCAAAACGTATATATGCGCAGCAGAATTTCCGGGTCACTTTCATATACCGATTATAATCATAAGCGACAATATTTGCTGAAAGCGTCGGCTCCAAACGCTTAATAATGTACCTAGACAAGTAAATACAAACTTCTGAACAGACACTAACAAGAAGTCATACTGTCTAATGTTCAGCCATTACTTTCTCTAAAACACTACATCAGCACTGAACGATTTCAAATTAATGTTCCAAATTCATAGCAAAATATCATTTTATGTGTGAGAATGGAGTCAATGGAGTGTAAATCTAAAATATTTGAGCACGTTAATGCACAACTGAGTTTCATGCAGGAGCAAATGCTCACTAAATACGAAAGAAGCAACAAAGGAGCCCTTAGCTCAATCTGGAGTACCTACTTTACCATGGGATACTATCTGGGTGCTGTTCCGTTCAAACCGGAATACAATTATCAGACTTCCCGATGGACACTAAGAACCTCAAAATTTCAGCAGGTAGCCTCATATTGATTTGATGTTTTATTGAAAGTTTAAGAATAATAACAAAACTATGAATTTACCTTAAATAAAGGCTGTCTGCATATTCTTATGGATATGTCTCGGGTTCTTCCTGGGAACTACAAGTTTGAGCTCTATTGTGAATTCATCCAGATCTGAAGCTCAACTCACAGCTAAATCTTATTTTGCAGCATTGATGGATATTCTGAATCCATCCCATTTCATAATGGTTCTCATCATATTTCTAAAACACAAGCAGGAAATTGAAGAAATCCTAAATTATACAATAAGGCTTAAATACACGAACGATGACACCCTGAAGCATTTCAAGTGGTATATGAAATCGATATTTACTATTCAAGCTCTTTTGCATTGGCTACCCTGTTTTTTTAACAGTGCGGAAGGAACAAGTTTTGTAGGGCCAGATAAAGTATTTGAAGGTTACATTATTGGTGGACGTAACCGATTCTTTTTGGATGTGTCTTACGTTGAGCACACAGCCGGAAATGTGTTGCTGGCAGTGGTAGAATTTCTTACAAGATTCTTTGGAGTTCATGTCTTCTGGTTGGAATGCGCTCTATTTCTAGGACCTCTGCCAATAACATTTTGGTTGGCAGTAAAGGACCTTGAAACATTCTCTAAACAGAAGCTGTGGTCAGTACAAGAGATAAAGAAACATTACCAGACAGTTAAGACATATAGCGCGATGATGAACAATCTCTGGTCAATGCCGACATTGTTATGGGTGCTGAGTGGTGTCATTTCAATAACAATGTACCTAAATCGTCTGGTTGGTTCACGGGACCCTGGAAATGTGATGTTAATGTTTTGTTATATGTTAAGCATTTCAGTTCATTTGATTCTTTCTGGAGAAACGCACAGAAAGGTAGTGTATATTATAGTATAGCTATTGTATAGTTAGTATATGTTTCCGCAATCCCCTCTACACATAATGAGTAGAAATTTAAAAAAAATTATGATTTTATTTATGTCAGATGGAATGCTTTAGAGTTCAACTGATAGATGAAAAGAACTTTAATAGATTTTACAACCAAGACAAGCTAATATTGAGACAATTGATAAAGGAGTTATCAGATGGACCAGTGGGAATTGCAGCTACAGGATTATACAAACTTAGCTACGGATTTATAGCTCAGGTACATACATGTATTCCGGAATATAATGTTTTTATGCCATTATTATTATATCTATGAAATCGGATTGAAATAATATGTGCTTACTAGAACATTTTGTGGTTTGAATTTTACAGTTGCTTGTTGCAGTGCTTACGGTGTTCTTAGTAAGCTTTGAAAAGTGAACTATGCATTCATCATTTTATTATTATTATGTAAATCTATTACATATATTTTACTTAGTATATTCATAAATCTCATGTTTTCAAGATAAATATTTTGTTGTTCATTGTCCAATTAAAGTGTTTAAAAAATTAATTGACTGATCAAGTAAGCACTTTAATTTTATCTAGCTCAACATAATTATCCCCCTCATGCTTAAATATGATAGCATTATTCCCCCTTAGCAGAGGAATTCGCAGTGTGACATACGTATTCGAATCAAAATCGCCCCAGTCGTTACGAGTTGGTATAAAAGTAGCAGTAAGTGATTTCACATTATTTGCCGAAACATTCATGGTTGCTTCCTCAGAGACACCGTTTGAGTAGTAAACTTGCACTTCATAATCCTTTGACTCCTCCACCCACACACCAGTAAACTCCACATAAGCTTCATCGCCTTCCATCTGACCAACGTAAGACCCTCCAGAGGCTGTATCAGAAGCACGAATGCTTGCCTGATTAAGGTAACCATCTTCAGCCTCGTAAACTCCTTCCTCTGATGCTTGTGGCCAGGGTGCCCAAATTTCTATTTCTGTCATTCCAACAAACCAGTTGTCCTCTTCATTCCGGGTGAAGACCAGCCTCAGCTTTTGCGTTTGAACAGGAACAAAGCTTATTGTAAGGATTTCGTTTGGAACACAAGCTGGTGGTGAAGACGATTGATTTCGAACTGCTTCCCAGGTTCCATTGGAAGCCTGAATTTCCACGGCAATGCTAACTGGGCAATCTATTAAAATAATTATTCAAATATTCTCGTAATTGCTCAGAAATTTTATGAAAAATGTTCATGCTCAAGTCTGCTTACCAACATCCCCTTCATTTGTTGCTACATCGGAGTACACGTAAACTTTCACTTCATCTATTGTTTTCACTCTGCCTGGTCCAAAGTCTACAGAAAACCAGTCCTTGTCATTAGGCGAATCAAAATTTGTCCACCTATTGGACGGCACATGATCATAAAAAACTCTTCCATCTACTGCTTGCCATACACTTGCATGTATACTCGTGAAACTGGCATCCACCATGGGATACCCGAATCCATTCACGTTTGCTGCATAATTTTCAATTTTCTTTCGTCTAAATTCCTCGTCAATTATGGGGGCTGGGATGTCCACAGAAAGTTTTCCAAGTTGTGGGGAAGACGCTGCCATTCTTCCATCAACGTAAATGTACATTCCTCTGCCCACATTATACTTTGTTCCATCAGCATCATACAGAACAGTTAAGTTGTGTCCATGATAGAGTAGATTTTCCATAATGAAATATGACCATGATGATGGAATCAATGGATTGATAACGAAGGTATTATCAGACTGAGGTTCCACACCGAGCAAGTCGCCGAGTACGTTATCTACATAAGTTGAGTGGGCATAATGCGCGGATCCGTTGCTGTCAGATTGTAATTTTTGTCAAGATGCATCAAAACTTGATTGATTGGTATCAAATGCTGTTATGTGACATTTTGCTTAGAAATATGAAATAAAATTTGTTCTACTTACAAAGCATCACAAACCCAGAGTTTTCTATATGGAGAATGACACTCGGCTACATACGGCTTTCCATCTTTGTACTGGGTCTCTGCATACTTATGCAACACTTCTAGAAACGTATCCACAGTGACCTCGTTGGTAGCTCTGTAGTTTCTGATTTGGGCTGCCAGTGAGTTGATAACATGCCCAGTTGAATATGGCCAGGAGTTTCCGTTCCTACAATTTCCAAATTACCTAACTTTTGACATCATGAAGACAAGAGTATCGAATACTTTAATAGGTCCACTTGTAAAACTTACCACCAACAACATTGAGCAGTTTGATTTCCATCGAACCATGGGCTCCTCTGTTCACAGGTAGTTGGTCCATAAGTCGAGTTGAATCCTTGTGGGTCAAAGAGATGAGCCCAAGCTTTTTCATACTTTGGATCATTATCTGGTACACCGAATCTCCAAGGAAATAGACCAATTTCTTCTCTGGTGTCAAGGAGTTCATTGTTTGGATTGTCTTCTCTGCAAACCATAAAAGTCAATTAGATGCAATTCCAATTTAATTTTTTTAATGATGATAATTAGTTGGGTACCTAAACATGTGATAGAAGAATTCACGATCTTCATCCCAGAGATGTTCGAGAATACCTCTTCTGATGGCTGCCGCCCTTTCTTCAAATTCTTCTGCTGTTCTTGTGTCATTATTCATTCTAGCAATTTTTGAAATTGCTATAGCATTTGCATAAAGCTCAGAGTTGAAACTAGGTCTATATCCTAATCCTCCATGGTATGGGTCATCAGTTTGTTCGGAAGATGCAGAATGCTCCATAGCGTCATCGTGTGGAGAGAGAAAGTACAGATTTAGAGATGGCTCAAATCGGTCATTCCATCCATTAAAGTTGTTGACAAGACCCTCTTGTTGGGATTTTATGAATTCATTGTTTCCGGAAACCAGGTATGATGCATATGCAGCGTCCGCAATCCATTCTGAGTATTGTTGATTGGCAGCACCTTCCCTAGCCCAGAAGTTAATATAGTCTTCGGCATAGCGGTAATTTCTTAGCCATCTTGACTCGTACAAATGATGTCCCGCGGCGGCATTGATTGTATCAAATTTTTGGGAATAACCGACCTTATGGACGAATTCTGTGACAGTATATCCAACTCCTGGAACAGAGTAACGAAGATGTCGTTTGTGGGTTGACCAGCGGTAATAGTAAACTTCCTCGATTTCTCTGTCGGGAACCTCAACAAATGGAATATTTTCTCGGAACCATTGTGGCTCTGCAAAACCTTCTAATTTGCTGTCTTTATCGACAAAATTTGTAGTTTGGCCGGTGGTCAGGCCTATAAAAATTGTTATGGATATTATAAACTTGAGATCCATTTTTACTTTGGCGTCTGTCGCACGGGTTCGAGAAAACTATTTACATTTGCGAACTATTCCAAAGTTTTATCTCAATTTTGTGGTGAGTGAGATACTTGAACTCATTATGCAAAATGGTATAGCATCATGTCATGTCAAAACTGGCAGATAACGTTTAGGGAAAGGTTGAAATCTCTTCTTCTTTTGACAGAACACTGCTAATCTCAACAAGTTGTTTGACAATTATTGTGTATCATCAGTTTTCAACCCAATTATCTTAATCTTGGCATATTGCTATTATGTGCTGCATTTTAATATATTGATTAAAAAATGAATTGAATGTCAAATAAAACATGGATTTAGTTTTGATAGTTTCATGCTACTACATACCTAATTTGTAGTATGTATGTATGTATAATACATAATATGTAATTTATTTTAATGGCACGTGTCATTTTATATTAAATGATTTGGCAGAAACGCACATATTTACCTAGGTATGTTAATATCCGCTAACACTAGCCAAGTTTTTAATGTGCTACAAATGATTCATCGCACCAGTAGATGCATAATAGATAAAGGATTGTGGTTTATTAAAGTCACATTTAAAGAGTTTCCGTTAGTGGGTTAATCGTACAATGCTGTTGTCTAACAAAATCATGATTTCAAAAAGTGATAATGAAAACAACAATGCTGTTTATTTTAATGACTTTCCCAGTATCATGGAGTTTAGGTATCAAAAATAGTCTATCTATTAAATTCGTCCGTAATATGTTGTACCATTCCATACACGTCAGAGAATTGTTTATGGAATACAATACAAAAATAACACCTTGTATTTATTCAAATATTCAATTCTGAAAGCTTTTGTACATTGTCATTTTAAGCGATTTTTGTCATGTTGTGGTCTACAGATAATTCTTTCCTCTGTCACAAAATAGTGCATGTTTATTCCGTAAAACAGAAGTGAAAGCAAACAAACAAGCAAGCAAATCATGATTTTAGAATACTACGTTATAGGCCAGTTAGCTATATTACTATATTACAATTAGGTAATGTAAATTCTTATGGTTACAGGTATTACCTTACAAGCATGCAAACAATAAATGAAATACCAAAGGTTTTGGTATTCCTAACTGAGGTTGGTGAAAGT
Organism: Willowsia buskii; assembly: GCA_034700685.1. Classification (NCBI taxonomy): domain Eukaryota; kingdom Metazoa; phylum Arthropoda; class Collembola; order Entomobryomorpha; family Entomobryidae; genus Willowsia; species Willowsia buskii. The sequence continues at coordinate 3,117 of JAQIXW010004959.1, read as the reverse complement.
AAGATACTAAAACTAAAGTGTCAATACGTTTTGATTACCGAAGACTCGAAGACACCTCTACTAATTGACTGCTAATTACTAATTACTTTAAGACAATGCAATCAAAGGCAAAAATATTTGAACAAGCAAACACCCATCTCAGTATTATACATCATCAAATATTCGCAGAAAGAGTAGATGATAACGATGTAAGCAGTAAAGGACATCTAAACTCAATATGGAGTGCTTTCTTCACCTCGGGATATTATTTGGGTATCGTACCATTCAAACCGTTGTTTGTGTACGAATCTGGTAGTTGCTGCTGGCATCTAAAAACTTGCATTCTTCAACAAGTAAGCTTTATATTTAATACTTTTTTATTTAATTTTTTAAATGTTTCGCCTATGACGAATGACTTAACGATTAATTCTTACGTATTTCACCACAGGTCATTTGTACTTTCATATGGACATACGCTGGTATTGCAATGTTGTTGAGTGCTATAACCTCAGTTTATGGCACATTCAACTCCAACAATCCACTCAAAGCAAAATCGTACTTTGTCGCGTTATCCACCATACTTAACTCGTTGCATTTATACATGTTTCTTTACATTGTGACAAAACACAAGAAACATATTGAAGGCATTCTAAATCACAAAGTTGAACTAAGACTTATTAGTAGTAAGGTTGTTAAAATTTGCAAATACTCTTTAAGTTTTATGCATGTTTTCATGGGATTTATAAGTCTAGCACCTATTTTATTCACAAATGTGAATGGAGAATCACCAAAAATGCCACAGGAAATGTTTACCGGCTACATTCAAATTGCTCGAAAACAATTCTTTCTGGATCTGGCATTTGTCGACTTTACGATCGGAAATATATTTCTAGGATTGCACGAACTATTTGCTAGACTTTTTTCAATACATGTTCGATGGTTTGTGGTGGCATTCTACTTAGGTCCTTTACCGACAATATTTTGGCTGGCAGCAAAAGATTTTGAGAAGTTCATAGACCATGATATGAGGAGCATATCAGATATTTCAAAAAAATACGAAATGTTAAAAGAGTATAGTGGAATGATTAATAATTTATGGTCAATACCAGCATTGATTTGGTTAATAGAAAGTCTGATTATATCAATGATGCGACTTGTTACACTTGTCAGTTCACGGCAAGTTGGGAATGTATTGAGCATAGTATTTTGGATAGCTACTGTCGCAGTGTTCTTTATTCTTTGTGGGGAAGCTCATAGAAAGGTGAGTTATAAAACTAATTAAATTACATAATATGTGAAGATAAGTTCAATATTCTATCAGTGCAAGAAAGCATGAAGTAATGCAGTAAACTATGTATTATATATGTAGATGGAGTGCTCCAGAGAAAACTTTTTGGAAAAGCGGAATTACGTGAAGTTTTATATTGAAGACAAACAGTCTCTAAAGCAGTTAATAGACGAAGTAGGTGAAGGTCCAGTAGGCATTGCGGCGACTGGCATATACAAGTTAAGTTATGAATTTACGGCCCAGGTAAGGCAGACTTTAGCTTTAGTATTCAACCGGATTTAATTTTTTGAAACTCATTACAATATGTATATTAATTATTTCAATACTTATTTGTGCTCTTTACTAGCTACTTATTGCTGTAGTGACGGTCTTCTTGGTGAGCTTTGAGAATTAAAAGCTGCATGCCAGATAAAAGAACATTTAAGTTATAACTGCTGTATGAAGCCACCGGCAATATGTGATGTGCTATTATAAATGTTTCGGTTTAATATAATGCAATGATTACAAATAAGTTTCTTTAACATGATGAATTTTGAATCTTAAACATTATTTATTACTCCATATAGCTATTTGTCGAATCCATATTCTATGCAATTCATAACAACATACTCCATGAGTAACTACTTAATCTCGTATAATTTTACAATAAGGATTTGGCCTAGAAATATAAAACGATATACTTTTGTTGTTACAAGCATACCACCTTATTATGCCATCGTAAAAATTGTATTGATGACGATATTAAAATGTATTGTTTCATTTCCACTACTAATCAATTTAATCTTGACATTTATTCAGAAACTACATAAGTTCAATCATTGATTCGCAACTCCTTTGCCCTGTATACCTGTATAAAAACTTCACCAACTGTTCTTGTCTCTAGTCTGTCTGACTTACACACTGCATCTCTTCTCTATACGTTTTTGTTTGTATCCTTGAAACCGAAAAAACGTAACGTAAATACACGTGAACGCAACGAACTCAACGCAGCATAATATGTAAGTAAACGAGGATGATAAAAACGTGTGAGAGATCTTTTTCAACTTTCACTAGAACGTATTAACTAACGGGAAGTAAGAAGAAGGGGTATACTGCACTAACTGTTTAGTTTCAGTTCTGCTGAAGCTACATCACTTTTAGATTCCTCGTCCGAGCGAGACTTGTGATTTTGTGATTGTGATGTGATTATGTGATTAAGATTCGAGAGAAGTCGCTTGTTGTGGATTACTGGATGGTGTAACGTTAGTTAATACGCTCTAGTCTAGTGAGTTGAAAAAGATCTCTCGCTCCACTATCTTGGAAAAAAATCCATCCGTATTCCGTACACCAAACGTTTGTATCATCCATCATACGCTACACTGCGTTGAGTGCGTTACGTTGCATTCACGATTCACGTGTATTTACGTTACGTTTTTTCAGCTTCAATGATACATGGACGAACGGCACGACGGGCATATCTTTACTTTTCCTCACTGCGCTGTGACTGTGTGCATTCGTGGTGCCGCCGGTGCGTATTCGTATGCAAGTAAACAAAAACGTATGGAGAAGAGATTCAGTGCTAGTGATTCCTTCAAATTAATGACAGTAAACAGGCTGTTGTTTGTATTATTGTGCAAGTGTCAGAACTGTAGTTCAGAAAATTTAACAATCAACATTTGACATTCTACTCGACGAGAAGTGACTTTTAGTTTTGGACCGTTTAAAATTGTTAGTATTCAAAATAAGAAGAGGAGGTCAAGCCAATTATTGATCTTGATGAGAGTAGTGGTAGGTATATGTTGATTATGTTAACTTTCAAATTAAGTTTTTTCCATCAATTGTGACTACTGTGACTGTTGATTGTATGTGTG
>JAQIXW010004958.1:0-10949 GCA_034700685.1 Willowsia buskii | reverse complement strand
TATAATATATGTTAAAACCAGAATGCTAGCATCACTCCATCAAAAATTATGAAAAAATGAAAAAATATTCCTTCATTATGAGACAGAGTGTATATAGAAGTATGTGTATGTAGTGTAGCGAGAGCTTCGCAATTTGTTGGACTTGACTTTATTGTTGAACTTTGAAATTGATATCACGCCACAAGGCAATGAGATGCTTTACTAATACAAAACTTGGAAACAACTGTTACTATTATTATTATTAAACATTGTAATATCTTTGCATTGTAACTAAATCACATGACATTATAAACTACAATAACAACAGCACCTAAACAAAGGAGCGACTCCATCAACTTGTTTTTTTTAATTATTTTAAATGGCTTTGCAAAATAATGAGCAAGCATTCAAAGCGCTTCCTTCTACTTAATTTCACAACTTTTTTTAAAGATTCAATCAAAAATGATTCCTTTAAAGACTAAAGTTTTAAAGAATGTTCCAAAATCAAAACATATATTCCAATGGAATACTCACAAGTTATTTAATTTCTCTAAAACAAAAACGCCCGTATCGAATTAGACTTGCAAAATTTGCAGCTTATTGCTAAAAAAATTAAAGTAAAATACTATCAGGAACAGCAAGAGCTTACAGGGCTACATGTAGCAAGTGACGCCTTTTTACATACGTTTTTTAGAGTTGTTTCAACAACATTCATGAATGAATGATGAACCATAATAGCTACACTCACACAAAATGCATAACAAATTATAGATTCGCTGCTGCTAAGAAGTGATTAAAAAATTAAGATAATTTAAAAACGGAAACATAGTCCAAACAGCATCCCAATTTTTAAGCGTTTTTTATAAGCAACCATGTAGAAATAAACTATACAATTTCGAGGTATGTAGAGATGAACGTTTCATGACCAGACTTTTGTGAAAATTTAAGAAAACAAGCTTTATTACTTCTCTATCAGGGTTAACATGGGATCGTATTTTAACTCCATAAAAATAAATGTATGAGATGATAAACCTTCAGAAAAAAATACTTAATTGATCATTTTTCTGTCTGAACAAATGTGGTTCAAATTTTGTTTTAATATTTGACGAAAATATAATCATTTTCTGACGCCATGCACTTTTGCCAGTAACGTGAATGGTCATACTTTCAAACACAATCAGATATCATTTTAATAAGAATCATGAATAAATCGTTAAAAAATGATAATATTTTGGAGCACAAGGAACAGTGAAAGTTTTTTACGTTTCATCACTGTCGCAACACACTGCTGCGGTATAATATGAGTTTCGCCACGATTGTAATTTACTACTACTACAATATAATACATTAAAGTAATATCCGGTAGTTTTTAAATCATAATAAGCTACTTAAGTTGGAGCCGTTTTTATTTTTGTAAGTGTAAATTTATTTTAATTGTTGATGGAAATGCAATCTTGTGACAAATGATATATAATCTGTAAACGCATGTAATAAATGGAAATTATAATGTAACTTTTCTTGTTATAAAAAGTAAACCTGCATTCTTTATACATGCTGAACACAATTAGGTATTATGAAAATGTACTATTTAAAAAAATACAAGCTGTTGTTGTACAGTAAAGGAACTCTGTTGTGAATAGTGACAAAAAGATTAATTTCTACCCTCTAACTAATTACACACTGTATTTAATTGAGAGAGAAACTCTGGTTTGCTGAGTAGTTGAACTTGTTGCTAAAGATAAATTGTCGACGAAATCCGAAACGAAACAGCAGCAATGCTAAATCGCTCTGTCTACGAATGAGTATATGTAGTTCTGATACATTATTCATTATTTCTTCATTCAATGATGGAGAATCCAGGTGGAACTTAATTATATATATAACTAACGTATGTAACAAGAATGACAAGTCAGAAGAATGAAGGTTGAATAAAATGGGGAGGTGAACGACAACCTGTGTGCAAAAGTGTTTGGCTATTTTATTACATACTCGGAAGTAGATAACTACTTCTTTTCATAGACCTTTCCAGCAACCGTTCTGATCCAATGAACACAATCAGTTTCCGACACACAGTCTTGACAAAGACAAAGCACCCCTGCAAAATAGCTACTATGGCAAATACCTCCAAACATTTGCACGCTTTCTCGCGTCATCTAATAACATCTCTTCTTGGAAGGAAGAATCTCACCTATGAATATCGCATCTCTGGGATATGGGTATACTACACGCCTAAACATTTCTAAATGCCTTATCGCTTTTATGGATCACATGATGTCGTGGATACCTAAAGCAGAACCGTTTATCGCCGTTGCTCTTCAGTTTCTCAACAATCTCAGATTGATAGTCATTGAAAATGTAGGGATGTGGTTAACAACATTTCAAATGGCATCCCCTTTATGACATGCAGGACATGCAGATGCATTTAGTTGACTAATTAAAATATACTCAACTTTTAAAAAAGGCTAAAAAACAGTGCGCTTGAAAACAAGCATATATTAATTATGATGGCCTAGGGCCAATTTTTTTAAAGTTCAGGAAAAATAAAAATGGTATTTCAAATTTAAAAACATTTGAAAGTATGCATGAAATACTGTTCCCATTCGCACAAAAATCCAAAATCTTCGCACTACACACATTACTTTCCTATTCACAATAAAAAGTTTGCTAAAAACAGCAAATCAGCGCATAACCAAAACTCAGACTGCAAATTAGTTTTGCAGCGTACTAATTCAATCAAGTATCATTAACTTTTCTGTTGCTAATTTATGCCTTGTCTTGCATGCACACCACAATATGCGTAGTAATTTCATGAACACAATCTCCTCACGCACTTTCATCATCAACATCCTGAATCCTCGTAATAATCATATCAGCAGAAATCAGAGAGTTGAGAGTTGTTGCGCTACTACACTCAACGTTATTCCACCACCACCATCTGCTGCTGCTGCTGCAGTGTGGTTGGGTTGAGATATTCAAAAGTCAGACTTCGGACTCTGCACTGCACGTCGACACTTCTCCTCAGAAAGGCCAATAACATCAACAAAATTCAACTTTCACACAGCCTCTCAGAATAGGTATCCATATTCCACAGCCAATTTTTTAAACCATTTCAACTTTTCTGCATCTCCTCTGCATCTGTTACGTGCGAATCATAGTTTCACGGGCAGAGCAGCAGATGAAAGCTGAGTTATCTGTGGCGTGTTTTCGGTGCTGCTGTGAGGAGATAAATAAGCAAGTTGTATAAATAATAATATTTTGATTAGAAGGTGTCTCCTAATTAAGGTTGAAGGTGGATATTAGAAGGCGTGAATCATGAGGTTGACGTGACAGGAGCTCATTTCAAGCTAAATAATATATTGGTGAACTGTTGATCCAGTTGAAACTTAAGCAATAAATGATGGGTTAATAGTTTTAAAAGTCATTAGTACACTTTTTCTTGCACGCTACCTTATTAACCTGCCTTCAGTTAGTTGGCTTACACGACAATAAAGACAAGTTGATTTCGATTTTACTAGTGCTTTTTGGATACATAATTAATAATTCCTGAACAGCTGATCTCTTTCGTCTTGTACAGGTAAGAGTGAAGCTTTGTAGTTTATTTCAAAGACAAAACGAATTTGAATCATGTTGTTTTCTAGGTTATAAGAATAATTAATTCTTTGATTTAGTAGTCATGACACCATGTACTTCTATAATGGCGCCTCGTGCGTTGGTGAGGACTTTGAGTAGAGCTGCTGCAGCCACCAATGGTGTTCAATTTACTCTTGTCTTCGACTCCAAGAGATATTCACGAAATCGTCCAACTTTTCATCTGCTTCGGAGTAATGTTCGTCACTATTCTAATGTGAGGTAAGCGAAATCTGAGCATCTTAAGATGATTAAATTAATTATATTACTTGCGTAGGTACAATATGATGTGTTATCGGGAGTTAGGTACATATTGCATAATATTATATCTCATTTGTTTCTTTCTTTAATTTAATTTTAGATTGGCTGAAGTTGGAAAACTAGAATCTCCAAGGTTGGATGCAAATTATGCAGTAGGACAAATCTTTTTACATCGTGTTTTTGGATATCGTGGTGTTATCCTTTTTCCATGGCTTGCTAAAGTTTATGACAGAGATTTGGCAGCTAATAAGGCCAAAGAAAAGTAAGTGGGGAGCGGCTGGTCATGAATCATATATAATGTTGGAAGTTTTGTCACCCCTTTTCATGTCTCTCTGATGATAAACATATTTTGCTGACATTTATTTAGGACGGACCAAGATCACGAGCCGACAGCGTTTAGTCATATTGGACGTGAGGTAAAATCAAAAACTCATCATTATTACCAAGTGCTCATCGACTCTAGAGACTGTCCATACATCCGGGCTCAAACTGAAGCCGTTACCTTTCTCGGAAACCAAGAAAATAGTCGAAGTAAGTGAAAAGAAGAGGGAATAATAAATGTAGTCTTGTAGCCTAAGTGATATGAGATCTGCTGAGTGATTAACTGGCATTAAGACTATATTACTATTTTGCATTTGGAAACTGCAGGTCTCTATGCTATTCCGGGACTGGACTACGTTGCTCACGAGGATATAATTCCATACTCTTCCACTGAAAAGAACCCTCTTCATCATGAGTTGTTCGACAAGTTTTTGCAATATGCTCCTGATAATGATCCACCATTTATTGCAAGAGATACTCTAAAGGCTTGGCAAGACAAGAATCATCCATGGCTGGAGTTATCAGATGTCCACAAGGAAACTACAGAAAATATTCGTGTCACTGTAATTCCTTTCTACATGGGATGCCGGGAGTCTCATAATAACAATGTTTACTGGGTAAGGCTTGTACTGGCTTGTATTGTACTAATCAAGTTACCAATCGTCTCAATAATTTAGCTAATGACGATTTTCGAACCTTTCTTATGGTTGTCCCAGTGGCGCTATTGTATTCGAATAGAAAATGTTGGAGAACTGAATACGCAATTGAGGGAACGTCATTGGCGGATATTTAGCCTTTCGGGAACACTGGAGACTGTACGTTACGTATATCAATATTTTTTTCTAAATATGTATGTACCTATTCATTTCAGAACATGTATCCAAGATTTGCTGAGCGTATTTGGTTTGGTTTATAAATTAGGTGCGAGGAAGAGGCGTAGTTGGTCAAGAGCCTGTGTTAACAAAGATAAGTCCTGCTTTTCAGTATTCGTCTCACGTGTCCTTACAAGCTCCATCTGGCCACATGTGGTGAGTATATATTAAATATAATGCGTCTAACTTTAAAATAAACTAAACCCATGAATTGCAGAATCTTTACAAAATCATTTCTTGTTGAATATAGGGGTACATTTCGAATGGAAAGGGAAGATGGATGCACTTTTGATTGCCGAATACCTCCATTCTCATTAGAATCTAAACACGAGGAGTCCAAAGATTAGTCCAAAAATTGCGGTTGGAATTTATTCGGAACATTAAATTACATTCTATAATTGAAGAGATAATCAGTTAACTCTCTCTGTCAGTATGGTAAACATTTAAAGAAAGAAAGTGGGGATGCACGTTGCAAACAATCTTAGTTTTTACAGAAAGTACCTATCACTATCAAGTCTTATCGTAAAAAACGAATTATTTCAAAAACAAGTGTGGCTGACTTCGTATATAAAAATATATTCAAAATGATTTGGTACAAAATACCAAAATCTTGAAAGACAATTGTTCATTTATCAGTATCATTATCACTTTCGCAATTCAGCATTGTTTAATGGTCCACACCATCACTGAAGTCTTCATCATCCAGATCATTTGCCATTGGCATAGCCTGAAACAAATAATGTAATTCATGTATTTAGGATTACGAGTAAGTAAATATTATTTCCAAAAGGATTCATTCAGCTTTAGAGAACTTACATAGAAATCACTGCTGGAAGCTACGGTGTCTCTAAAGACAACATTAAAATTCAGAACATCCCCTTCTAGCATTTTTAATATGACCTTATCCGCAGCTTGAATCAGTTTGAAAGAATGTTTTAAAACGCTGAATTTGTAATTAGCTAGATGGATCTCCTTTACATTACAGAACCGTTCAAGGCCTGTGCAGTTCTTTGGGATGGTTATCTGTTCAGGAAATTATCAAGAATTAACATTTATGCATCGATATACTGTAGCAATATATCATAGATTTAGTACAAAGTGTCCAGCAAATAGTAGACAGGTCACCAGCGTAATACACACCTTTAATGAGCCAGCTTCACCATTCGCCCTCAATTCCATGCAATTATCTGGCACAATTCGTAGGAGAACATGTTCTGGAGCATATCCTTCCAAATCTATGAGAAATTCCTGTAGTAACTTAGCATCCATTATGATTTCCCATTGTACGTCCAATTCATCAAATTCCATTACTTGTTCCAGTTCTTCAGATTTGAGTTCAATCTCAGTGACCATTTTTGCCTCGGCCAGTCTTTAAAAGCAACAAATGACGAACAAATGCACACCTTAGCAATAAAGATGCATGAATTCATAAATAGAGTAATTATCTTCACTTACGCTAAACAAAACGGGGTCCCGTAGCCCCTGTACGTCATTTGCAAAGATCGTAAACATGCATCTGCAGCTCTTCCTCCTCCCGCAGCTATAGTTCCATCCGTAGCATCACCACTTCCTACTGAACCAAGTTTGCCTTCTGCTCCCAATATTTTCATACAATCTAATAACTCCTTAAACGGTATCTTGAAACCATATGCTTCTAGCTCTCTAACAGCAAAAGCCTAACAATAGAAAATATTAAGTAATATTAATAAAAGTCGTACCATGACTTTAATGGGAATTCAGATTTCATGACGAAGTAGTGTGTCATTCATATTGAGTTGTTGTTCATGTTGAGATAATGGTTAGGCTAACCGTAAACACTTCCGACTTCAAATGCACTATGGCTTGTACGTATTTTCCTTCCTCGACGACAAACCGCATGCCAGTTGAAGTGACATATACATTCACTTTCTACCAAAAAAATGAACAAAGAAGATACTTTGGTTTAATTTCAAGGTTAACGTCAACGTTAGCTGCGAAGACCCAGCATTGTCTATTTACCTCACAAAAGTTAATAGCTCTAAGCAGTGACGTCAATATTGCAACGCCACTGTTGTCAGCTGCGATCTCCACCACAGGAGGGTGCCCATTTCCGTCCTCCTCCATGTGCTCATCTTCCTCACCAAAAACCATGATTACTTGGCTGCTCACAAAGATCTACTTCAACTCCAATCAAATGATGAATATAGTGCAAAACTATCAGTCACTCCTTGTATGAACTCGTCACTTGTGGCACCAGCAGCGTCAATCCAAAATCCACGGCATCAATACTTTCAATTGGACTTCATACACTTTCACTTCACAGCGTCCAAGCCCCTTAACTCAAACGAAGACGAAAAATGATCATTCAAATGTCAATTCGGAATTGAAAACCTCTGACTGACAATCCATTATCTTCGCCTCAACTGACTGTGCATTGTTTATAGTTTTGTAACTTTTTTTACAACACAAGTCTTTGTTTGTTTTCATTTTCAACTTTGTAAGTCTTAATTTGCGCCGTCTCATTCTGCCCATGCTATTCCTATGGCATTTTGTTGAAAGCGTGTATACACCTTTCAATGAATAAAGAGAACAACGAAGAAGCGTCATATCGAATCCGTATCCACAATCCACGCAAGCAGCTTTAGCGTCGTCGTCAATGAACACAACTGAATGAATTCAACATTATAGCGTGTATGCGAGAGAATAATGGCAGTTATTGGAGGGCAATAGAGCATCGTTATAAACACGGTTACTAATTACGCTATTCATACTTCTGACTAATATGTATGTCATTAATTGACACTATGATCCTGTGAATATGATTTATTGACAGACAAGTTGATTTTTTTCAACCTCCCACGCATTAGATATTGTATGATTCGTATAATGGTCTATGAAAAAATTAATAGAACATTTACATCCTTTTGTTAAACTGTTGATCACGTAAATCACACGTTTTTAATATTCAATATTCATTTTATCGTCGTGAAATATATATATATATAATTTATCATTTTATCAATTTATATTATACGTAATATATATGTTTAAATATATATATTTATGTATTGTAAGGTACGATGTCAATCCTTAAAATTATACCTGTAGTTAAGTTTATAAATAACATTTACAATAACATATATACCTAGTATTTAGTAGTCGCAGTTCTTGTAAGAAACGCTTCAATTTCAGCGTCATGACACGCATGACATAATGTAATCATATACTTTTATAGACACATAATATGCATGAACGTTAAATAATACAAATCTGACAAAGATGATGAATGATGTACGCATACATTAGTAATTGATAATTTTTTTAAACCGCCAAGTACATGTAGATGTATGTATGTATTATATCAACATAAAATGCAATGATTATGTTTATGCACACAATATTTTTACGCACATGAATCCAAAGTATACACTCTTACTTATCTGTAATGAAATACCTAATTTTACGATAACTTCCTCTATTCTACAAAATATAACAGAAAATAACAAATAATAACAGTAACAACACATTTCGTTCAAAACTTAACTTTTTATAATATTTGGAGGTAGTGTAAAATCGCATTTATTGTAATGAATAGTAAAATGTGTGTAGTATTCAGCACATGATCATTTTAATGGGCTGCTATAATAAACATTTTTAGTTGAAAAGTTACAAGATCATCTCTCAACATTGTCGGTTTGATGGGCATTTCGAAGTGTGTAGCCAAACTAAAATGTACTTAATAATTCTTACTATAATTACTAGAATAATAGTTAGCCTTACCATTTCGAATCTTACGATGACAAGTTTAACTAGTACTTATTAGACTTGGTTTTGTGGTTCCATATGTAATGTAAAAGCTTAGCATTCTTTTTATGTGTAATAAGTAATAATATCTTTTCTAATCACTGATGCAATAGAAACTATCTAGAAATACTTTATTATGTACGTTCTTGTGTAAAAATTATTTAATATTTATGTAATATAGATATAGATATTATATATTCACTGCATGGTTGACATGATGATGCGCTTCGCGTTCTGTTCCTATAAAGATGTAGGTAATCTTCTTCAAAACTATTCTAAATATTCGTGTATGAACAGATAATTATTTCATGATGTACAAATTTAAAAAGCCATGACGCATAGTAATGTTTTTGTAAATAATATGATTGATTATATTTCTTGATCATAATTATAGTGAATGTAGGTCGTAGTAATAGTATAACAATAGTAATATATGCCATAAGATTATATATATGTTTAATTAACTATTGTAATAATAATAGCTATGTACATATTATGTAACAATAATTTGGGATAATAGTAATATGTTCTGTACACGAGGGTAGCAGCAGTGTCCCACTTTCTTTTTTAGTTCATTAAACTTTTTCTTAATCAGAACATTTATCATCATCATCAGAATTGTGTGTGTGTATTTTCATTTTTATAAGTCGAGCTTTCTCATAACGTTGCTGAGTAAACTTTCAGAACATTCTTGTTAAAATTTATCCGCTCGTTTACGGTAGCTGGTTATTAACGAGCAATAAAAGTTTTTTTTAAACCGTCAATGAAATTGAGAACAGTAAGATTTAATTTACCTTTCAAAACATGCTTCTTTTCTGACTAAACCTACTTGGACAATCATTTTTTTGATGAAAACAATTATGAGAAAAATGAAGTATTATGTGTTCATTGACAAGAATGGAATGCAAGCTGTAAACACCTTTGCAATATATAAGTCGCTTTTCAAAATCAGTTACAGCTTACAGGCAGAATCGGGTAGTATTTTTCTTTCATTGATAACTGATAATACTTACAATATATTTAGTATTTAACTTTAACGGAGCATTATTTTAAAGTGACTATGTTAACAAGTATATTTATACCTATACAATAATTTTTACAAAGAATAAATTTCGCGAATACAGTTTAAATTAACATTATCATTATTATACTTTACTTATATCCTTATCATAAGTTTACCTACTCTAATATCATAGTTACCCACACTGCTTGCTAAGAGAAGATGAACGCTTAAGTGCAACCACTCAAGTCATTCTTTACGGTATTATGTATTTCCGACCTTCAACCTTAATTAGATAATTGTTCATTACGTTTACATAAATGTAATATATTGGTTAAAATGATGGAGTTTTCGAGTTAAGACTTTTCTTGTTACCTGTACGTACTTTGGATTATATCTCAGAAAAAAATATATATTTTACTTCATACTGTATTCGCTATTATCCTTCTTTTCATTAAGTGCTTTAAAACGTAACTCTCTCTCTAGAAGTAGGGGATTATGCACTGACGCAAAATGTATTCAAGATTAAGAATAAATAATACAGTGATTTGTCTACTTGCAGTAATTATGCTACTAATAATATCTACTATTACGTTACTAGGTTATCTTGCACTTGCAAAACGAGTGAGCAAGAACTAAAATCAGTTTTGTTTACAATTATTCCGATAAACAAAAAAAATCCTGGAACATGGAAAGCAATAAATTCCTACAGTTAAGGAACACAGCTAGCCAATCAATCTTTTTAAAATAGTGATGCAACATTTTTTCTTCTAAAACAGTCGGATTTGAGCCTCGAAAACTTTAATGGGATAAAAAGGAGTAACTGTGGTGTACAGTACACTGAGAGCACTAAATACATATTTTAAAAGTACGTTTTTTGGCTCGTTGAAGATCATATTTTAAACATTATCATTGCACAAGTGAGGTTCACACATATTTTTCACTAATTTTCTTCATCTGTCAAGGGCTCGTAGTTTGGTTGAGATGTAATTGTAGAGGAGGACTCATTTTGAGGATGAGATTTCCCACCACTCTCCTTCACATCAGCGGACTCGTCAATCACCATAGACGCTGGACTGTCGGAATCGCCTCATTTGGAAGGCTCG
>JAQIXW010004957.1:0-10952 GCA_034700685.1 Willowsia buskii | reverse complement strand
TGTTTTCTGGGATTTTGGAAACGGGTGCAATTTGAATTCGTACAACCTGGGGGTCCTCTGCGATGGTCTCGACAGTGGCAGCATCAGCCTCCTTAACGAATAACCGATTGCTTGTCCAGTATTGCGTGAAATATTTGAATCCACCTTCTCCTCCAGAGCGAGAGGACAAGGTTTGAACAACAGTTGCTTGCGACGCGTCCGTGTTCTCCTTCAGCGCGTCTACTATTGCGTTGTTCTGCGCTGTCCGGTCTCCTTGACGCGATGATGACGCTCTCTCGAGCGTAGACCGCACTCCGTTTTGAAATGAAACGACTACATTCACACTTTCTCCACTGGAGAGCCGTTCAGCCAGACTTGAATCTATTTTGCTCGATTGTGGACTAACGACAGTGGAGTGGAGTAGCAAAATCCACGTTGTCAAGATCACTTTTAACATTCCCATTTTCATGACTTTCATGGGCAATGTTAATTGAAGGGATTTTCGCCTTGTGTTGAAATTCCCCAAGCTACAGAGTAAAATATTTTGAAAGATTCAGCGAGAGTGAGTTCTTTAGAGAATGATTCCAAAGAGTCGAAGCATCTGTTTTTATAGTTGCAAAGTTACATTGTGAGATGGGCGCTTTTCATTTGGCTAGTAGCCAATGTATTGAAAATCAAAATTTAAATGGCCCATTGTGATTGTAATTCCAATGTAAAATGAAGGTATTGAATATTCGAAGTTGTAAACATTTCCGCATTCCTTTTTCAAGTTCCAGTCAAGGAATTGAAAAAGAGAATCTAATGACAATCGACAGGAATGCTATTTATCCACATCCCTCTTATGTATGTACTTTCTCAAATTATGACTTTCGTCGTCTGCTTTCTTCCACGTCAGTCATCTTGATGCAAGCTTTAAAAATAGGCTGGTTTGAAAATACTTTGGTATTAAATGCTCAAAAGTTGAAAGTATTACGCAACTTGTCCATCATGAAGGAAAGAAAGAATTTGATACAAAATGAACCAGGTAGACAGGCTCAAAAAGTGGCAGATGAAATCGAAGTGAATGATATGAGTGGCCAATGTTAATCAATAGGTTTGTACGGTATTTGTAAAGGAACTGAAGATGACTTAGGATTCTTGGTAAGAATGAAATTACTTGGTACAAACTACTGATGTTTTTGTACTCAATTGTGTAGCTTGTCTTAAAAAGTCATGATAACCTAATTAATGACTGTCTAAATAAAGTATATCTATACGCAAATACTTCTGTTGAGTTTTGCAACGACGACTAGTAAATCACTTTACATAATGACCAATTTTTTGTGACATGAAACATTTAGAAACATATTCTATGACCTTTTACAAACCAGAAAGGAAAATTTGGTAGTTTCTCAGCAGCCATACTGATAATGTTTATTTCTACACGAGTATTTAAATATTTGAGTTGACAAACAGACATAAATCCTGAGTCATTACATTTACAAAAATCTGATTAATAACAAGTCATAATCGTGTTTCAATTATATG
The DNA here is from genome assembly GCA_034700685.1 of Willowsia buskii. Lineage (NCBI taxonomy): Eukaryota > Metazoa > Arthropoda > Collembola > Entomobryomorpha > Entomobryidae > Willowsia > Willowsia buskii. The sequence continues at coordinate 9,446 of JAQIXW010004957.1, read as the reverse complement.
TATATTTGTATTTGAAGCTGAAGGATGGCTTCATGAAGATCAAAGATTTACAAAACTCACAAAGTTTGTCATGAAAGTCACACAACTGACCGTGATAGTGCTGCCTATTCCATACCATGCTGATATACTGAGAAATCCCTGCCTTCCAATCTACTTGGGAGGATACTGGCTGCCTGTGGAGCAGTGTGGAGGAAAAGTTGGATCTTCTTCTAAAGTTTCGTGGTCCATAAGAGAGATCCATAGTAAACTCGTTGTCTTTGCGATAAGCTACTTCAACTGGAGCTTCCTTCTCAGTGGATTCTGCTTTCACTTGTTAGTTGGTCTACTGCTTAAGAGCCACTGCTTACGATCTTACATTTATTTGGCGGGTAAAAATTTAAGCAACATATTTGACTGTCAATCCAAGGTTTGTGACAAATTGATCAAAGTTTCTGACGATTTGATCAATATTTCTGACAATCAGACCAAAATTTCTCACAAAGAGACAAAAACACCAGACAACCCCACCCACATTTCCGACAAACAGATGAAGCCATCAGTACATTTGCTTATGAAATTTAACAATCCAGCTCTCCAAATTTACCGGGAGGTTCAAATCATTTCAGTTGAGCATCGGAATATTTATTCAAAGTACATGACATCAAATATTTTAATATCAGTTATATTCATACACATTATAAACATGTATGCATGCCTAAGCTTAGGAGTTGAGCTACCAATTGTAATGTTGCTAATGTTCTTTGTATCTGCAGTAGATAGTGGAATAATTATTGTGGTTATTTACACGAGTTTGGCAAATGTATTCTAAGCAAGTAAGCATTTGCTACAAGTTGAGCTAAAAGCTAGAGGTGAAAACTATAAGAGAATTAAGATGCTGAATAATCGATGGTACAAAAGATTCGTGAACTCCTGTTCAATTATTAAGGTTTACATTGGAGATACAAATTTCGTAGAGGAGTTGAGTTGACACCTTTGGCGGTGGAAAACTTTTAGATATAAAAAACAATTAGTGTAATGCTAGTTGAGCAGTAGAAGCTTTTGCCGTGAAAACATAATTTCTGTGTAATCACATTCATTATAATTGATTATTAAACTTTATTATTAAAGTTGTGGCAATACACTTTAATAATCTTGTGTATTTCTAAATATGTATTCGGTAAATTAATAATAAAGCAAATACAATTAAACATCAAAATTCTTTTGAATTGAATATTTAATCGCAAAAAACAATGCTTTTTAACGGGAGTATTGTACTGTGATATGTATTCATCGTTGTGAGATATTATATAACAAGTTTACATCTAACAGTAATTCAAGGCCAGTATTTGGCAATGTTCTAATATATAATTGGCAACATATATATATAGCATGAAATCTATGAATGTCATGTTTAGTTAACCTAAATTCCATAATTTTACTTTGCTTAAAAGTTAAGAGCAGTTAAATACCAAAAACATAATTAAAATGAAAAACACGCGTTTATTTCATGTGTCTACATTCTAGATACATAATAGATCTACATAAACTGGACACCAGCTGAGGAATGGCATGAGTGAGCGATAAGTATTGCTAAAAATTGATATGCTGAAACTCACTATGAGTTTTGATTATGAAGGAGAATCTACGTTTGCTTGGTTTACATAAAAAATGGTTTTCCTCCTTTTACATTTGATGTAAATTCGACTAACTGCATTTGAAGAAAGTACAAACTACAATATAATTACTTATCAGTCGTTGAAGCTATACTAATTAAACAGATAATTTACCGAGATACACCTGATGAGTCGGAAAGAGGACTTAGGTCGTGACTACCTGGCAGACTTCGAGGATCCGATAGATATTAATTCAGTATTTTAATTTTTTTAGCTTTATGATGACATTATTTACTTATTTCGCATATCACCCCGTATTCCATTTTTGTCTTTTGGCTCCTGATGAGAACTTGTGTAAATTTGAAGCATAGAACAATAAAAGTTTATTACGCTTTCACTCGTCGTCTCTTTCGTTTTCATTATTAACATCAATTGAACAAAATATTCGAAAAGTCAACATTAAATTCTTCGAGTAAACGGAATGTGTAAAAACCTTTTGTGATGAACTTTCTCTCTTCTCTCCTTGTTTTTACTATCTTTGTTTGCCAAAGTTTGACATATGAACTTTCTGATAAAACCAAAATTTACATTTTAAATTACAAATTAACACTTAATTTGCATTAAAACGTATTTATGCGTAATGCAAAACTGGAGCTGTCCTTAATATCTGTTTGCTATCCAAAAATAAATGTTAACTGTCAAGTCTAAGTATTAGGCTTTGACATGTAGTTTCTGACGATTAATATTTGAAAATGGTAAAATAAGTAATGAGAAGGTACAAACAACAGCGCGTAGATTTTTGAGAAGATCTTTGCTGTCTGAAGACTGTATCCTTTCAAGACTGTAAATACCAAAGGTAAATATAATACATTAATCATGTTAGGCAAAAATGAATAAAAGGATGAAAGCAGTTTTTATCGTTACTACTACATATGTATACAGTTCTGCGAAATAAAGTACTTACTATTTACTTTTACTAAGACGCTTTAATTATTAACTTTCTGAAAGTTTCATTCAACATTTCGCAAGCTGGTATTTTGACAAAGAGGAATTATGTATGCATGTCTTAATGCTACGAGCGAAATGAGTTTTATACAATTTTATGCCAGTCAAAAGGTCTAGATAAATAGAAATAGTATCTCGATAACTTCAAATGGACAAATTTTTTCTTTGATATGCTAACGCTTGTTGTTTACTACTTGTGTATTCGATTCAGGCTAAGTATTTGCAGATCACAAAAAATCGTTCAATATTGATGTGGTTTTATGCAACAACCCCATTACAAAGGCATCCATTTTCTACCAGTTGCGTCAAACGGCTTCGTAATTATTCAGCAAAATTGTGTACATAATACACCCACCATATATTTACTTCAATGAATTTTCTGCAATCGCTCAACTCTGAATTCTCGCTACTAGCTACTACAATAAACTATTTACAATCAGTGAGCCTATTTATCTTTCATAACCACAGACACAATAAGGCCATTAGCCACAATTCAAATCATTTACATAAATCATAAAAATTACGTATAATACAAATATTAGGCATTACGCAACTTATACAAGCGAAATATTTTGAAATTCCTAAAATATATACCAACCTATAATAAATACATAATATAAAAAATAAAATGTAACCATACTCATAGGACATTAATCCTTTAATAATATCAAATAAATAAACTGCGTTTCAATCCTGTGGTCGTAGTGTTGCAATTGCAAAAAAAAGTGCTTCAAAAGCGGTGTCAACATGAAAGGTTAGTTGTTTACAAAATACGCCATATATGCTTCAATTGTTACAAGCTTAAACTTCTCTGCTGTCATTATAAAAGATTTCCATCTTCATCTCATGCCTTTCTCTGTGTCAGATTCTCATCAATATTTCATCACACCACTACACACTTTCACTGCACGGATCCTTCTCCCAACACATTGGAATTTCATCAACTTTTTACGCAAATCCGATAATAAGCTTAAAATCCCCATCCATCTGAAAACATAACGTGGACCTCTTTTCCTTACAAAAGTATCACATTCTCATCAACATTACTTTCCCCAACTTTCTCCTTTCCTTTCTCTCTCTCTCTCAACCAATTCCATTCTGTTTGCCTTCCAGCTCAGCGACGGAGAAAGCGTCTATATATATAACCAGTATGGCACCTGCCTTTCAATGTTTTCATGCCTGCTATTTTTAGAAAACCGAGAAATATGGTAGCTATGCCACAACAATTCCCTTGCTTTCTCTCTGTGTAAACTGAGCTCTTCTTGTTGCCGTTGGGTCTGCGCTTTCTCTTTGCTTCATTTTATTTGGGAAACCCTATATTCTCCTCATATACAGCTGACTTTCACTGGGAGAAAGTTGTGGTGAAAGTATTACGCACATATAAAGTTCCATTGTTTTTTTCCTGTGTTCGAATTCATCTGTCAAAATATTTGTTGTTCGAAAACAAAAGTAGGTCATGTCATCGAGAAGGCCGAGAAGACGGGATGAGGATGATGATCCATTAGCCAATCCGAAGGTTTGAATTTAAATAATTTTAAAACACTTATAAGCCATACAGCTTATCTTTTAATTTTTTTTATAGATATTAACAAAAATTGTCAATCTTGCCCAACCTTCGTTTTACGAGCTGCAAAATTTTCGACTCGTCTCCCGACTCTGGAATGAGGTGACCCTCGACATGTGGCGTCGCATAGCGACCCTCAAACTCCTCCAGGATGTTCCTGAGACACCAGAGGTTGGTTCCTCTGCTTCCCTGGACTCTGACAATTACCAACCGCGAGAGACGACTGGAGTGCCAATGAGCGAATTCCTTCTCAACATTGTTGACCCCAGTGACCCCCACGACTTGGACTACAAACCATTCCAGAGAGTGAAATTGAAGGGGATTGATATCGAACAGGAAATGGAGCTCACACCCGCCACCGACTGTTGCGATATTATCAACGTCTTTCCCCGCATCTGGGATATTATTGGTGCCCTCGTCAAGTACCTTCACTGTGAGGGGTGCACGTTCGAAAATACTCTGAAAATGGGAGCATTCCAGAAGCTGGTTTTGGAAAAGAGTCCGCTTCTCGAACAACTCGTGATGACCAATACAATCGTGTTGGCGCCCTCTTGGGAGCAGAATCCTCATTTAATTATCAGTTACGATTTCCACATCAACCTAACCACTCTCCACATTCAGGGCGATTTTCCCATGGGACTGAGCAATTTACTTGCCTATATTCCAAAAATCGAAGAGTTAAAAATTCGCAACGGCACAATCCCAATCTCGACCCAAGACTCCCACAATTTTACCACAGTTTGGGTGCCCATCTCGAACCTCCGGAAATTCAAGAAGGAACACTTTAATTTAAAGCGTCTCGACGTCATGCACACGGACACATTTAAAATCACTATAAATCCAACCAGTCAATTCCGTGCTGCTGACCTTCCCCTGGAACAGCTGTGTGTGGAGATAAGCCCTTATCTTGATTTCAACAATAACCACACCACCCCCATGGCATCTTCTTCTAGGGATACTGCAAGATTGCGAGGAACTGAAGACATCTTAGCGCCCATGTTACGAGAGCATGTGGAGACACTTCAAGTTTTCAAAGTTTTTCGAGCACCGTTTTCCGAACCTTACACAAATTTCCCCTTTGGGATAGTCATGGAAGGAATGAAAGAGCTTTGGCTATGGGGAAATATTACGAATACTCTAAATTTTCTGAAATGCATGCCAAATTTGGAGGTGCTTTATGTCAACACGACCTGTTTCGAAAAGTGGGACGAGATGAGGGACATGTTCGAGATGGAGTATCCTTACGAATATCAACCGTTTAGGGAAGATATTGTGAAAAATACGGGATCTTTCTTTAGCCAGTTTTCTCTGAAAATGGAGCACATGAGGGAACTCACTCTGGAGTTTACATTGTTGCCGGAAAGTATAGTGCAGTTGGGGAATTGGATGCATAATTTGAAGGTATTTAAAACGGTGCTGGATAAGGCATCGTTTCGGGTGGTTTGTGGAAGTATGCCGGGATTGGAGGAGTTGGGGGCGTTGTTTGGGAGTGAAGTGGATAATGAAACGATTACCGGTGTGGCCCCGGGGATACCGAGGGATCCGTGTAATATTACGAGTTTTAAGAAATTGAAAAGGTTTAAGTTAGATGCTTATTGTGGGAAAGGGGTGCTGAAGGATAGTGCGGTTTATTTGGGCTTTTTGAGGATGAGTTTGTACCAACTTGAGATTTGTGTGTCGAAACATGTAAGCAATTTAATTTAAATATTTTATAAAATAAACTGTTAGTGATTTTTTAACAAATGAATGATTTTTATCTATTTAGATGAGTGAAAAGGCCGAAGAAGAATTGAAGGCGGCTGTACCTGTCTTTCGATTTATTCGCAATTATGGACCTGAGCCTCACGAGGGTTATGATTGCTGCAGGAGGGAGAAATTTGTGAGAGATGTGATCAAAGGACTTCCTGGACATAATCATCAGTCTGCGACGGATAGGGTACTTTACATGTAAAAAGATTGAGTAAATTTTTATGAAAAAATGGAGCTACTATCAGGAGGGGAAATATTGGTACAAAGTATTACAAAAATGGACCATGAGGGAATTTTATTGGGATGAGGACAAAAGGAAAGAGTTAAATAAAGCGTTTTTATGAAAATTGGAAAGGTTTGAAGTGTCCAGTAAAATTGTTTGTTGAAATGCGGTGGGGTTTGGTATTATAATTGGGTTTCGTAATTTATCAACCAACATATCCACTTTATAGTTTAGTTTGATCAAACCGGTAGTACCTTCAAATATTGTTGTTTCCTTAAAGTATTTTACAGTATATTATGCAATAATTCTTAGTATCAGGAAATCAGAATAGTCAGAAGTGTTGTAGCACCTCACTCAAGGTTAGTTTAAAGTATTTCGAATTTTTCTGGGATACAAAAAAAGTTCCCTATGTTGATTGACACACCTTAGTAATATATTATGATAATTTTGTAGTTAGCTATTAAAGTTGAATAGTTAGTTTATCTCGATTAGATGATAAATGAGACATAGAATGTACAAATATCAAAAATTTGCAATCATACACAAGTATTATCACTATTACAATTTTATTATAAGTTAATAAAAACTACAGTCTGTGAGCATTACTATTGTTTAGTTGTCAGCAGTTTTATTTCAAAGCACTAAATAAGATTGATGATACGTTTATTGTTATAAAATTTCATGTATTTTTATTTATTTCAAACGGCCATTTCATAGGCTGCTATTAAATGCATGAAATGAACTGCTGTTTTCTGATTGAAATATACATCAAATGAACAATAATTCCAATTGTATGCACAATATAATAATTAAATATGGATTTTATTTATTATATTTTAAAAATAATATGCGAAAATCATTAGAATAACCGCGAGCTGCATAAACACGCAAAATACATTAAATAAAAAAAGGCAAAAAGAGAGTCTCCCCGACGGGGAATCGAACCCCGGTCTCCCGCGTGACAGGCGGGGATACTTACCACTATACTATCGAGGACTTCGTGGAGAGCGTGGTCCTCAAACCTGAACTGGTCAAAACGCTAACATGCTTTAAAAATACATACTCATATTCCCTTCTTGTTGTTTTGCCAGCAAGAATATCAACAAATCCAGTGAAGCTGGCTCTGATATTATGGCTTGTGCTTTGTGCTTGGCCTTGAGTGAGATGTGATGGGAATATGGGAAAAGCAGAAGCAAGTGATTTGGCAAGTGGCAATGCAATGGTAAGGCAGAGCTGAAAGAGTATTTAGACAATCGCTACTAATTGCTGGCACAATGCACAATAAAGGCAATACATTCTAATTGTATTGGAGGTTGGATGATTGAATGAATATTTAGAAGCATTTACAATCGTTTGTTAGTAAATCGCTATTTCTTTCTGTGCTCACCACGGATTTTTCAAACTTAAAACTTAAACAATGTCAAATTTTGCTTATATGAGAATTTTTGTTGCTAGTCATGTTAAATGCGTTAAAACGTGGTCGGCAACTGTTTTTGCTACCCTTGAATTGATTAAATTTAAACTGCTTGATGTAACATTCTAATTTCTTACTTCAAAAATCAATGTATGAAACTTGCTTCATCTACTTCTTTATTTATTACAATTTCTCTGCTTTCTAAATGTAATAATCCAAAATAAAATATCTCATTAAAATTGTTTGACGTAAATAAATAACTTTTTCCGTCTCAGTAAGTGATTCTTAGAACTCATTTACTCATTTTAAATGCTAATAAAATTGAAAATAAAATTTCCATTTTAAAATGATAATGCAAGTTTCATTTCTTCGCCGTACGTCAGCATAACGATACGTGCAAAAAATACGAAAATGCTTACAAAGATTGAAAAGATTCCTTTAAAAATTCTCCGTCGCAACTTTTCTTACCTTTACCCGCCCCTCCTGAACTGGGATATATCTAAAGGTCATATTATTGTTACGTCTAATCCCCCTAAACAACACATATTATGCTTTCTCTTCTCTGTATCCCTCGTTTTACTATTGGCTAGTAGCTGTCTCTATGTCGTCTTATTTCATTTCATTCTCAAAGGAAATCTTAATGCCTCGAATGCAAGTCATTTCGTAATTAATTTAATCTTCGCAGAGCTATGTTTTGTAGTTATTGTCCTAACGTTTATAGCTGCTACGGGGAATCCTATGTCTGGATTAAACCAACTTTTGCTCATAAAGCGGAGACTACTTACAGGTTACTGAATAGTAACAATTATTTTGAATCTTAGAAAAATCATCTTATTAATATTTAAATCTTTTCCTTTCCAGACTACCCTCAAACACAACACCCAATCCTTGTTTTAGAGATTCTTCTAGTTGGGTTCGTAGCTGTTGCAAGTATGTCACCTTTCATCATAATAGTTTGCTGGACAGCTTTAAATTTAGACCCGTATTACTATTTATTTCAACCCGCTGTCCTGGCTCACTCGAATGATGAAAATGGCTGGATATTGAAACTTGGCGTCGTGCTAGTTCGATTTGCCTTGCTTTCCGGAGTATTCGAGGGTGCACGGTGCTTGTGTCACATAGCTATAGGAATGTGTTTGATCTGGGGTAATCTTCATAAATGCTTGGTAGTTATACTTACAAATTGTGGTGAAGATCTAGGAATGTCATATGTCAAGGGAATGAGGTTCCATAACTATTTGATATTGTCATGGAAGCTGATGGAAGCTCCTATGCGAAAAATTGTTTTTATTGTAGTGAGCTCTGTGTTTTGGGGTGAGGTGTTGGTAGTTTTTCTGCTTATTAGATATTATACATATTTGCCAATTTTTATTTACGTATGGTTCATATTCGCTGCAGCTGTGGTGATAACATTAGTTTTGGGGGCACTTAAACTGGTCGCGTTGATTGGGGAGATGTCAGCAACAGTGGTTTTGCAAATGCGTCAGAGGGCATGGAAAGATCAATTAGTTAAGAGAAGTATAACTGCCAAGTGGAAATGGAAAATGGCTATGTCACTAAAGGTATTGAGGATTCCTTATTCTTCATTTTTGTCCCTTGACTATGATTTTGCTTTAGATTACATTAGTACAATTAGGGATCGAATAGTTGATGCTTTGTTAATATTTTGAATGGTTAATAGTAAGTTTCTTTTTCAACTCCCAAACTGTCGTGGGCTGATTTACTGTTTAGATTAATATTGCTTATATTTGGTTCCGTATGAATGTTTTTGTTTCAGAATTTGTAAATAATCATTTGTGCATTTGTGATGTAGGTGATAATATGTAAAGTGAATGTATGCACTAATATTTATATAGGTATATTTCAAATAGTAGTATTTCAACAGTTTTAATTTGGTGC
>JAQIXW010004956.1:0-10952 GCA_034700685.1 Willowsia buskii | reverse complement strand
GGTGAAAATCTTAAACTTGAGGTTCGGCTGTCATCGGGAAAAAAAATTGCCACGTCCCCTCATTTACTTTTAATTATGAACAGTCAAGCAACTATTGTGTGAGCCGGGGGTGGTTTGGGGTGGGGGTAAATATTTTTTAATGGCTAAAAAACATGCAATTCTTAGGGGGTATGGCGTGATGTTGAATGGTTAACTTTTTTGCGATTTTAATGCCACCTCTTGTTCCAATTGTTTAAGAAAAAAATGATGGCATGGTTTTTTAAGACGTGCATATTTTCCGAGAAATTTATTTAACTTTATTTGTCAGCTTTTTTGTTTAAAAAATTGAATAGAAAAAGAGAAAGTGTTCATTAAAGTAGGTTGGTTGACTCAAAAAAGTTAAGTCATTTTAATCAATTTTTATTTTGAAGAGGAGATTTTAATTATTAATTAGATTGGAAGATGAACGCTATTTTAGCGTTTGTCTTAGCAGTAGGCGTTGGGAATTTGATAAGCGTTGAGGGGCGAGCTGTTGAAGGTCTTGATTATTATTGGTATCACTCTGCGGATAACCTAGAGACGGTGGAGGCGGCAGAGGCAGAACCTGACTGGATGTGGAGGGGAGGAGGTGAGTTGATAGAGGGAGAGGAGAGGATGGGATGATGAGTTGTGTAGAAAATTGACAATTTTTTTCTGTATTTTTAAAAACAGATGTGGAGTCTGAGGAGCCTGGCGTCAAAGTGGACGAGGGCGAAGGAGATCAGAGGAGGAGGAAAAGGAGTACCATTCAGGTTCCGGATTATGATTATGAGGAGGAGCCTGATATGGCGTTAAAAATCGCTGATTTTCTGTTTGGAAAGTTTAAATATTATTGAATATTCTGAGAAATAAAATCTGTGACACTATTAGATTCAAAATAAATAAAAATCATCTTTAATTATCATCATGTCATTATTAAGCTTGCGCCTAATTTAATGGCATCTCGAACTAAGCAGGCATTCCGACAAATATTACTTTAATTTTCAAGGTAAGCATTCCATCATTTTTGTGAATTGTCCAGCATTCGTTCACTAGCTTTAATGCAAAAAATCTGTATGTAGGTATCTCTTCAATGCTTTTTTCCCAGTTGTCATAATGTTCAATGATGAGTGAGCCTGTTCTTCAAGCACAAGCAATGCAATTTGCAATGCAGCAACAAATACACAAGCCAGCTCAGCTCGAGCTCTCAGCTTCAAACAGCATTTTTTTCAGCCTCGCAGCATACCACTGACTATTTTGAAAGCTCTGCTGCTCCCAAAATTAATATTTTTTTTCGAAATCTAAGGTCATATTCGGATTGGGCGACCCCCATTTTCATATAAGGGGTTCGATCAGTTTCTTGAAAATCGCAAAGGTTTCAGAGATATATTCGATGGGAATTTCGGTGTTATTTCATCTCAAGTCACCCCATGCACAGTTCACAATACTACTTGCTAACATTGCCTGCACAGTCTCAACGCTTATGTATCAGAGAATAAATGCTTTATTGCCAATTTTATGCATGATTATTTTTAAAACAGTAATAATTTCCATTCATTCGATTTCATATATTTATAGTTTCCAGTATTTTAATACCGTTAAGAATCACTTACAACTCCACAACCACAATAAACATTCCATCAAATAATATTAACGAAGAATATTCCACAACAAAATCTCTGTTAATGACAAAAAATGACACATACATCATCGTGATTGGAAAAAGTGCCTTTATTCATCTTTTAGTTACACGGCTACTTCTAGCTCCTATTTTCATTGCTCCAAACAATTCTAAATGTGTCAAGTTAACTCTAATTATTTTTACACACCGACCATAAACTGAACAAGTCAGGGGCAAAAAGATGCGAGTTAAGATTGAAAACGTAAAAGCTAAAACTATTACAAAAATATGCATAATGATGATGAAAACATTATTCGCTAAGAAGAAATACTGATCGGAATTTTACCAATAGTGATTTTGCTTTCAAATGTAAATACAAACTGTTTCGTGCAACATCCACGATTCTAATAAAATGGTCGACTAAACTATTGTTCTATGTGCATTTAAACTTTTTGAGCAATTTTTTTACAAATTGCAGAGTAAACATGATCGTTTTAGTAATTGTTGTGTATGAAATTCCGACCGCACTTATTTCTATACAGTGGTTTCTTTCTTATCTTTTGCTAGACAAACAAGATATATACAATTCGACAATAATCGGAGAGGATTAACTGCTATCAAATCTAACCTTTCAGTAATTTTTCTCTCATTTAAGAATGTATTCTACTTACTATACTCCGGTTGTTAATATAGTCTGGTTCTTTGAATGCATCAAATCGCTTTGCTTTTCCAATTGCCCGGCTTATTAATCTACTAGCCAAACTTGAACGTCGCCTTCAGCATTTGTTATGTCAGTATGCACTCTGATATTTACTCCTACGCAATAAACACTTAACACTTGTAAACTAAATACTTAACTGACAAGGAGTACCGTGAGAAAACTCTATGGAATTGTGAATGTGCAATATCGTCTTGTGGAAAAGCAGCAAGAGACAAGAAAAGCCCGTTGCGGAGCCGTCTTTGTTCATTCACGTTCATTTCCCTATTGTAAATCTCAACCTGAAAGATAGGTACCTACGTACTCTCATCGTCAGTTTACATGAAATGCAATGCATCAACACACAAGCCAGCTCAGCTCGAGCTCATCCTCAACGAAACGAAAAGCAGCATTTTTTTGCTCGCAGCAGTACACCGGCGACTGCTGTCATCAGTGTCATCTCTGCTTCCTCCAAAACTAACATTTTTTTCGAAATCTAAGTTCATATTCGGAATGAGCGACCCCGATTTTCATATAAGGGATTCGATCATTTCCTTCGAAATCGCAAAAGTTTCGGAGATATATCCGTTGGGATTTCGGTTTTATCTTGAGTCACCCCATGCAAAAAGTAGACAATACTACTTGCATATTATTATGCATGTGCGGTTTGTGTTGTAGATTTAACGCTTATCAATCTGAGAATTTAGTTTCGCCACTCCAACTATTACCATTTGCACACTTGCCATTCAGCTTCCAAAATCATGGAATATTTCCCTTAAATAATTGGTTATAAATTTTTACTGAAAATGTTGGATATGGAAGATACTATTGTAACTGTTAATTTTTATACTTAAGTATGTTATGATACATGAGTTCTAAATGAAAGCTGAAGCAAGTTGTGCTTTTGTTTGTTCAGTTTTGGGATCATGGAATTCTGCACTTTAACGTTATAAGTGTTCACCCTCCAGCTCTGTTGCATAATAGATGCATTTTTGAAGCGGATCTGGAGTATGTATACCTACCCATACAAAACAGACACGTAACCTTAATATTGCGTCGTTTCCTACAAAAAGATGCGTAAAGCCATAAGATGCTTTATTTGATGCGGCTACGCATGATCATGGGTTGATGATAAGAAACACAGTAGGTACAAAAAACACATGAATTGTATTTACGTTCAAACACTATCTTGTTGTTAATGGATTCGCTTGGTGATATCCGTTAACAGACACGAAAAGCACATACCTACTTCAGAAAATAGGCAGATTTGTTTGTAAACAAAGCTTAGTCTTGAATTTTGTCTGATGATAAAAGTTGGTTGTTCTAGTCTAATAGTAAGATTTGCCGAATTATTGAACGAGTGAATTTTATTTTAAAGAGTGTTTTATCGTCTATAGCTTTTAAATACTTTTGTGATGATGCAAGAGTGTAGGTTAGTGACAAGTTAATTGACATTTCATTTCGTATCACTGCGTTTTAAAGAATCACTCATTAAATTTTGATGTTGCATATATTACGTTTGGAATTGTTCCGTGTCACACGGAGTACTATTTTCTTAAACTTGCATTTTAAATAGCAATCAGTAGATTCAAGAAAGGTTAGGTTTTTGACATAACTTTTATTATTATCTATGTTTTTAAGTAATGAGTTTACCTTGTTAAATATATACCAGCTAATAAATGTGCATCATTATATTTACACAACGTTAAACAGATTTCCATCCCCATTTAGCATTCAACGCCCAGAATAACATCTCATCAAGAACTTCATTTTCATGGATTCCAAACACAATTTTCTATAAAGTATTGTAGATTTACAAATTAATAAGTGCTATATTCTCATGAAGAGAATAAAAAACGATTTATGTGTGTTCTCCTTAAAAATATTGTTTATTTTAGGAGTGGATTCCGTTGGGAATACAGATTGAAATGTTTTGAACTTGAGAAGCTATAAATAGTGAATACAGTAATAAGACATTTACTGAGATTAAAGTTGAGAGGCAGAGATAGTGTACAAAATTAAAATGATGGAAGCAAATGAATGGGAAACATCTAAAGATACTTCGGATTCATCCGTTTTTCTGTCTTTGACCGTTTTATTACTCTCTCCATATTGCTGGAGCGCTTCAAAGATAAATAATTTTTGGAAAGTGTGTCATAACCTTATAAAATATGAGAAACAAAATCCCCTGCCTCAGGAAATGGAAATATTTAGGAATGATTTGGACGAGTTAGCAGTTGACTGGAATCTATGGGCGCCTAAGGACAACTGGATGGATTTTCTCTCTGATTATGATTATTATGAATACAATTTATTGGCGGAAGGAGAGTCTGGCATCCATAATTGGAGAACTGACAGTGTTTCCAGATTACAGCAGCTCATCCGCAACAAATTTGATCACCCACGACATGCTGGCCCTTATCTTAACTGGTTTCTTAATGAAAACGATACCATTGCTGATAATTACCTTTTTGCAAAATATTGGATTCAGAAATATGCGCTGTTGACTCCGTTTTTGTGGAGTCAGTACAAAAGTCAAGAAAGTCTCAGTGAATATTACTCGGCTAATTTGTTGGGTTCTGACACAAACTTATTGTTTTTTAGTCCAAAAGAATTTGCAAATAAATTGCATCAAGCATGCTTGCAGTTACGAGATGCTGGTAAGCTCATATTTATAAAATAAAGTTTTTAATATTCACTTTCCCTTATATTTTAAATAAAGGATTAAATAATTAAGTATGAAAAGTTAAATGTACTTGATATTGAATAGGGCTTATTAAGAAACGCTTCACAGTTGACGTCGGACAACCACCAAAGTATTTAGAACTTACGACACTTGCTGGAGATCTGCTGGATAAGGTGCTGGGAGGAGGTTCATTCATCAAAATTGTGGTTTCACCCTCAACCGTAATTTCGAAGTGGAATGGCCCTAACAGTTTGGTCCACAAGGTAACTGAAGGGGAATTTATTGAACAGGAGAAATGCGTAACGTACATTGTGTTAAGTTCAAATTACGATATTGATATAAGTTTCATAACTGACGGTTACAACGTTAACGGCGAAAACGAGAATAGTAGAGTGATGCTTTTCACTGGTGAAGCAGCACTGGAAAGTTTAGGCTTCATGTTGGAACAAAGCGATATATGTTCTATCAGTCCAGTAAATTTTAAAGAATTAAGCGAAGAGAAACAGAACGATATCGTGAGCGGAGATATCTTTAAACTTGAGCTTCAATCAAAAGACTTCCAAATCAATCAAATTTTGCCAGGCCAAGAAAACGAGCTACTTTCACATTTGGAAGGGGACGAATTAAACAAATTTTTAGAAGAAAAGAGACTTTCTCTACTAACCAAACATGGTATACCTAAGCTAGAAATATTCTATAGGGAGAGAAAGCTACATAATCCAGCAATCGTTCATTCAAATATTTTTGAAAAAATTGCTTCCGAAAATGACGTATTAATTCTTATGCACAATCCAAATCATAAGCTTATGTACAACTTAAATGCAGCAAAGCTGTCAAAGTCAAGAATCTTTCCAAAGTTGAATTTAGGAACAGAAAATCCCATGAAAATATTAGTTGAGGATGAAGAAGTGGCGTTCATACAGGCTATTGGCTCATTTGAAGGTTGTCAACTTGATTTGAAATTTAATGTGCACTTTTTTGTTGCTATGGAAAATACACATTGTGTAAAATGGGTGGGAACTCATGGCTCATTTGTCTGTATCCAGGATTATATTAAAGATTCGGAGAAAGTTAGCGATTCCATTTTTACTGAGGAAGACATAATAAGCAAGATCAATAACAATTACATGGCAAAGGAACTTATTTTTATTGTTAATCCGTCGGGAATGGGAAAATCACAGTTTTTAGTAAGCCTAGCCAACAAAATAGCACAAGTTAATTGCTATGGGATCACTTTTTTCATCACTATGAAAGTACTAGTAGATATTTTGAGAGAGAAAGTAGAGGACTCTGAAAATCCGACTTTTGAAAACATAATGGCTGCCTTAACATCTTTATTGTGCAAGTCAAAAATGGAGATGGGGTTATTTCAAATGCTAATGGAATCTCATAAAGAGCATATTACATGTAAACATGCAACAGTTACCATATTCATTGACGGTATAGATGAAGTGAAATTGCGTTTTCAAAATCTTGCTCTTAAAACACTTAAAGTTTTTCATAAGGCGTTACCCACTTTGGCAATTATAACTGCGTGTAGAGATCGAGATCAATATGCTGACAACATAAGAGAAATGTTGGGAACGTTTGGATATAATTTGTTGCCAATAAGTGACCCAAGTTCTTTCTTGGCGGGGTATTGGACCGATAGATTTAAAGCTAAATATTGTATTTCCGAGCTAAATAATGAAAATGCTAACGTTGCTTTTAAGAGAAAATGCTTTTTGTTTAGCTCACGTAAGTTCATATTGGAAGATAAAATTGTATCCGCTGTAGATCCGGAGGAAAAAATGGTTGTCATATATGACGACCTTGATATAACGCAATCTCCTCTTCTTGTAAATATTGCAAAACAATTAGAAATGGAGAAAAAGGCTCATGTAATATTGCTTGATATGAGACGAATAGCTAAGAAATGGCAGCGAGAAAATGATCTTTGGGAAACAATATTGGATATGGGTGAGTATTGTCTCGGAAGGGAAGAAAATGAAAAGGAAAGATATGAGTTGTTGTTAGATGGGCTAAACTTTTGTAATGATTTAGATTATAATTCGAAGCGTACAGCCATAGCGATAATGGCAAGACTCCTGGAACAATCCAAAGTACGTGTATGGGTCAGTTTTAAAAGCAGTATGACAACCGAACTAATGGTAGGCTTAAAACATTTCAAAATAAAAATGGACAAGATGACAGAAGAAGAAAGATTACGTTACATTGCCGAATATTGGCTTAAGCATTTGAAGCATACAAATGTGTATTCATCCTACATGCTACAATCGGTTGCCGAAAATGTGCTTCAATATTCATTTGCTAAACGTCATTTAGACTCATTTGGAGTACCAATATATTGTAGAATGGTTGCAGAAGTTTTTGAGACGTCTGTTGCCAAGTTTGAGATTTTTTATGAAAATAAAACAATTTCTGTTTGTGATCTTTATGAGACTGTTTTTGACAAAAAAATTGATTCACATTACAGAAAGATTTTAAATTGTCCCCCAGATAAACCGCTTGAAGAAATTGATATTTGCGTTAGCACGTTAAAAATTAAAATTTATCGTTTTTTGCAGTATTTATCAATCCAACTCATATTTTCAGAGACGATAGCAAATCAGTTTAAATATGAGTTGCTGATTTCTGAAGATATTGGCAAATACTATGAAACTGCAATAGCACTAGGCATTTTGCAAAGCCGAGATCCACTCATATTTGCGCATAGAAGTTTTGCTGAATATTTTGTAGCTCTGTTTGTATATGACCGAGTTATAGGATATCTTTCGGAAGAATCCCCTTCCAAATTTAAACTGGAAGGTATGGAGATTGGAAATAAGACACTATACGATTTTTTTTTAGAAGGGTACTAGCTTATACTGTGTGGAGAGACTTTTTTGGAACGAGAATCTACCGATTCGAGTATTTAGACGTTTTATATTATTTAGATATTCTTCTTAAAAATAAAGTTGGCTTGTTGAATCATGCGTCAATTAGTTTTGAAAAAAATGAATTACTAGAAACATTCGTTCCAGATCTGAATATTTATGAGGAGGAATTTTCAATGCAGGCAAGTAGGGGTTTTCCCATTTACATTTCGATTCCAGATAATATTCCTTTGCTGGAATCATTTTACTTTGCAAAGCTGCCTTTTATAAAAAAGTTGGTTTTACAGTTTCCCTATTACTTACTAGGGCTTTTAATTGCAGCATGTAGTAATTTGAATCTTAAGGCTGTGGATTGCATTATTGAGATTTTTGGATTAGAGTCAAAATATTTATACTTATCCAAAATCCCAGCCTATAATGAGCAAAGGTACAACATCCTTCACTGGATCATTGTTGGTACAAGTGCAAAACGTACGTACGACAATGAGGATGACTTTCATTTGGTAAAAGACTTTATTATGAAAATTTTGCCAAATGATGGAACCAAACGTCGGGAAATGATTGAATTTCAAAATTCGGACGGACAAACGCCGCTTTTGTTTCTCATTAACAGTCTTAATTGGTATTGGGTCCCATTTGCTATAAAACTTTATGAATTTTTTGTGATAGAACTTTCTGCCAATGTTAATGCAGTAGACTCACATGGTAACTCCATACTACATTTTTCATACTATCACGACAATCGACGTATCTTTATGTTAGTACCTGGTTTTTTTGATAAAATATTTCCAACTGTTATAAAATTTATGCTTCAAAGCGAGAATTTTGATAGAAATCTGACAAAACGGGTGAATAAACTTGGACTTACACCTGTTGTCAATTTTATGCTGTCTTTAGTCGAAGCTAGATTTGCGTGTCTTGATCCCCTTGATAAAACATCCATTAATTTAAGTGATGTGATTGAATGCATTCGCATTTTTAACTACAAAGAGGACTGTTACGTACTGGACAGTGAAGGAAATCCATCAATCAACAATCTAATTAGGCATTTATCAAACCATGAACTTCGCAAAGGCCACGCACCACTTTTACAACTTTTCAAAAAAATTTTTACTCCAGAATTGGCGATTAACTTTAGCTTGCGGAATAATAAAGGGGAAAGTGCGCTGTATCTTGCTGTAAAAAATAAGTGTTCTTTGATGGCCAACTTGTTGCTAGAGAAAGACCCCTCACTCCATGAAACCGTAGATAAAATTGAGGCAAAACCTGTATTCAAGAAAAGAAAGAATGATTGTGATACGTTTTGGATCCGAAATGTGAAAGCAAGGAAAGAATATAACAAACAATATCTTTTCACAGATTTTGGCATACGTATTTTTAGACAAAAACGTGCTCAATTATTTATTTTTGATTTGTATGATCTTGTTAAAGAATACGAACGTTATCCGTTATTAAGGTGTAAGCCTACATAAGGTATACTATTTTGCGTTATTTTGAAATGACATACCGTTAATTGGCATTGAGATGCCGGTCCGGGGCGTTTGAGAACATTTCTTCGACGTTTGGGAGCGTAGACGCCAGGGCTGTCTGTGTGGAGAAGACTAGTAATCGAGGGATGGTTCCAAAGTATTTACTTCGTAAATTTTTAGGGATTTTTTATAAATATTTAGGTTTTTAGAGATAAAGCCAGCGTTAAAGTTTTTATGTAATTGTATGTATTAGTTGTTGTAATTTAGAAATATCCAAAAACATGTAAATTATAGTAAATTAACTTGTTAAGTAAATACAACACAAATATGTCAAATAAACAAAAAGATAAAAAATATTTCAAAAGTTGAGTACAAATGATAAATTTGATTTCATTCATGAATACTTTCACCATTCATCTACATTCTTTCTATTTCCATTCCCCATCATTGAATCCCCATATTTTAAGATCCTTTTGAGAACTATGCTGACTACTGACAATACTTAATTTTCCCTTAACTATCATTTCACTGAGGTTCAGTTCAGATAAAGTGACAGTAAGTAAGATACCTAAGGTAAATGTGAAAAGCAAATCTCATTTCTTTATCATTTTGTTCCATACAATGTTCTTACTGCTTGCATGTTAACTTTATGTATGCCTTTTTCAAAGCTAACCCTCAACCCGAAGGCCAACTCAACTTGAGTTTTTCAGCTTCAATCCCAGAAACAACAGTACTTTTTATAATGTCTGTGAAGTTAGAACCGGTTTTGGAATTCTAAAACCGGTTTTCCCAAAACCGGAAATCCCCCCGCAGCGGATTAAAATGCAACCCCCAGGACGAAAATTCATATTTCAAAATTTACGCAAAAAGTATGACTGCGACCATAGTTTGAATCCGGGAAAACCAGAAAACATAGCAAATCAAGATTTACTCATATATTAGCGAGAATATACCTTAATTTATATTAAAGTGCCTACTAAACAAATTATGCGTTGAGTGCTTGTTCTTGCTATGCTCATATCTTCCCAAGTATTTGTTGTAGCAACTACAAACTTTGCAGGATCGCAAGTCATTAGTTGAACTTCTTATGTGCAAAATATTTCTGAATTTTATAGTGCGGAACAGGTTCAAATTTTAAATGGAAATTTCAAAACATCAAACTTAATATATTTGTGCATAAAAAACAGTTGTTCTTGTTTGGCTCATATCTTGTAAAATATTTTCTGTAGCAACTACAAACTTTGCAGGATTGTAAGTCATTAGTAGAGCTACTCATGTGTAAAATATTTCTGAATTTTATAGTGCGGAACAGGTTCAAATTCTAATTAGAAATTTCAAAACCTCAAAACTTAATATATTTGTGTATGGAAAGTAGTTGTTCTTGTTTGGCTCATATCTCGGAAAGTTATTCTTGTAGCAACTACAAACTTTGCAGCAATGCAAGTCATTAGAGGAGCTACTCATGTGCAAATATTTCGGAATTTTATAGTGCGAAACAGGTTCAAATTCTAATTAGAAATTTCAAAACCTCAAAACTTAATATACTTGTGTATGGAAAGTAGTTGTTCTTGTTTGGCTCATATCTTGTAAAGTATTTCTTGTAGCA
>JAQIXW010004955.1:0-10952 GCA_034700685.1 Willowsia buskii | reverse complement strand
CCTTTATTGCCTGTTTGCCACACACAGTTCATGTACTCTCATGTCGTTTGCTGAAGTGCAAAAAAATGCTCGTAGATTCAGGGAAAATGTGACGTAAAAACCAAAACAAAAGTGCACGCACCCTTCTTCTGTACATCATCAGCTGCTTTTCCTTATGATTCATACACTTTCCTGCTAAACAGCAAGTTTTAAGCTCCTTCACAACTTTTAAAAACTAGTAACGGAACTTTACAGATAAATTAATAGTGAGAAAACAAATTGCAATGATATTACTGATAGTTAACCACTCGTAGGAGATCTGAGAAAGGATGCTGGAGTCAGGAAAGAGGAAGTCATTTTTATTTCGTTTTAATGGTTTTAGAAAAAAAGTTTGAATAAAAGTGTGAAGATTATAATTAAATCAAGATGTCGTCTGCTCTCTTGCGAAAAGCTGTCGATAAGACGGAAGCGATGGACTCTGCGTTAAAATGGAGTTTGCTGGAGAGAGTGAACGATTGCGTAAAAGAGTTGCAACTCAAGTGCACTTCTGAGCGGTCCAACAGCCTTATCAATGATGAAGCTACAAACTCCTTTTTGTGGGTGATGGAAGCAGTTTTCATTCATGGGTTGAGCAACTCCTTTCTCAAGGCAACGTCCCCTTTTGCCTCACTTTTGAGCTCATTTTCGTCCCCCACGTCTGGAATGAATTCGTCGCACCATCGCAGCGACAACAGTCCAGCAGTGCCTAATCCCTCGTTTTGGGAATTTGTTCTAGTCTTTCTTCACCGCGACATAATCGACCAAATTAACTCTCTTCACTTGATCCACACCGATGTTGGAAGGTGTAGGGCATGGCTTCGTATTGCTCTCAATGAAGGGCTCCTCCAGAGCTTTCTGGATAACATGACCTTAAAATCAAATCGAAGGTGCCTTAAAGCATTTTACAGATCCTCTTCGTTTCTTCGTGACTCGGAGAAATGCGACATTCTTAAAAATTACTTGATGGGAATTGAGCTCCTGGACTTTAGACTGGTGATTAACAACAGCTTCTTGAATCACTGGAATAGTGGCCCTTTAAGTCTGGTAGGCTTGTGGGTGGACGAAAATGAAGCCGTTCAGCAAGGTGTGGATGTCGCCCAGAATATAGAATCCAAAGAGTTTCAAGCCATTCCCAAACTGCAGCAAAGACACAATCAATCCATGGCCAGTGGGACTCCTCCCAGGTTTTACTCTGAACTGGATAGTGTTTTGAGGAAACAACCACCTCCTCTACTCAGTGAAGACGATGCCCTTAGAATTATCCTTGGTTCTTCCCCTAGACCTTCTCCTCAACCTTCATCTACATCATCCGCATCTACCAGTAAGCATCCCCAAAAAAGTTCCCCCGTTAAAAAAATGCCAAAGAAGGAAACCTCTTCACGGGATCACTTACCTCAAACTGCCTCCCCACAACTAATGGCTGTCGACAACACTGTGGAAAAGGATTTAGAGAAACCCAAGGTAAAAGATGTCCCTCCAAAAGAAGAGCCGTCAATCTCTAGCGGCAAGCAGTCTGTGATAATTACTTCCCCGACGCCTTCAACTTTAAATGCGGCTGGCACAAGCAACGAAGAACATGCTAGATCAGTGCCAACTCCTGTTGAGAACGGAATCATTAACGAACCTTTAAGTGGAACAGGCAATAATCTCCTTCAGGTGGATTCTCCACCAGAGCTTACGAAAATGTGTTCCTCACCAGCGGAAGGACTGCAATCTCAAATGGACCTTTCAATTTCATCGATAGAGCTTGAGTCTCCCATTGAAGAACGGAGCTATACAGATGTGCTGTTAAAATACCAAGAGAGGAGTAAGCTGCAAAGTCCAGAAATAGTGGAGGAGGAGGAAGAGGACGCTGCTATAAATAACAATAATGTTACCGCAAATGAATCAATCCAAAGCTCTCAAGAAAGCAATGTTGAAAGTCGCAGCAGTAAAAATTCAACCACTGGAAGTGTTAATACCACATCAACATCCGGTCACAATCAAAGTAGATTTGCAAAGTTTTCTCGCGTGGTAAGTTACATTTTTTTCTTTTTCAATTCTTTAATATCAGTGTGTATACTACTTTCAAGAATTCTTGAGTTCAAATTACCCCATAATGCTTTTTTTGGATGTTCCTGAGTTTTTAAGCAATTTTGTAATTTTAATACAGGCAAAGATACTCCATTCCGTTGATGCAGGAGTTGAGTTGATAAGTGCACCCCGATCTACCAAAGAAGTTATCATGGAACTCCTACCAAGAATTAGCAAATATACCAAAGTTTTACCAAACGAGAGCGGCCTTGACAGTCAAAACTACGCGTGCAAAATGTGTTCGACATCAATTGGAATGATATATGGAGCTGCTTATCTATGCAATTTCACAGGAGCCTTGTATTGTTCCTCATGCCATATAAATCAAGAGAAGGTAATTCCTTCTCGGATCTTGCTCAATTGGGACTTTGGCCTCTATCCTGTTTGCAAGCAAGCTTTCGATTACATTGAGGATTTGAAAGATGAACCAATATTTGATGTACAAGAAATAAATCCCATTCTTTATGGGGAAATTGATGAATGTGGACAAACCAAATCTCTGCGAACGCAACTGTTTTATATTGGAATGTACCTGAAAACCTGCAAAAATACGAAAGCATTGGAAGATTTGAAGAGAGAAGCTGGGGCAGCTGGAAAGGAGCACTTATTGGACTCTATCCACGTCTATTCTCTTTCGGTTAGATTTCAATCGATGTAATTTTAGAATGAGTTTTAAAATCCTCATCAGCACTAGATCTCCCTTTATAATTTTATTATTTGTTGGTCAGGATTTACTCGGTATTCCCAGCAGGAGTTTGATCACTCTGCTTACAAAGCTTGTGTCAACTGGAAGTAGTCATATCCTCTCTTGCACGATTTGTCGTGAGAAAGGGTTCATTTGTGAGTGTTGCAGATCGCCCCAAGTCATCTTTCCCTTTGAACTGGAGAAAATCTTCAAGGTATTTAAGTATAATCTGTTTTCTGCCTCTCTGATTTATGGATGGAGGCGAATTCAGTTTGCAACGTACTCATCATTTAAATAAAAGCAAAAAGTGTTCGATTTTTAATCATTATTTATGTTTTTCAGTGCAATGCATGTGGCGCAGTTTACCACAACACGTGTATGAGCCATGCGAAAAAATGTCCTAGATGTGAACGATGGAAGAAAAACGAATCCGCCTTCTCCCTTGATGAAAATGACAATGCATAGCTTGTCAATTTTGCAATAAATAATTTTTTAATCGCATCTTTCAATAATTAAAATTAAATATAATGCATCCAAACAATACATTTATATTGCATATGTGCAAACCGCAATTATTATAGTTGTTTCATAAAGCAGCAACGAGCAACGATAGCGTCAAGTCAAGAAGTTATTTTACCTACTATTTTATCTCAATAAAAATTCGTCTTATAAAATTCTGAGCTCAATAGCTTATTTGTGATTGTTTTTCTGGATATTATTCGATAATCGATATATCATACTCACTCTACTGTGCCACTTTTATTGTAACCACAACCAGTAACTTTTATTTAGCCTTACTTATAGCCATTCATATAAAAAACAAAAGATGAACAAAAGTTCCCTCACTGCATTGCACTACCACCACCACTTATTACTATGGATTGATTATTTGATTCATAACCCACTATTTGATTCGAATCCTTTATTTGGTGAAAGTGTATGAATGAATTATTATTAGTAAGTAATAAATACATGTTTGATAAAAAAGTATATACTTTTATTCCCTCGTCTTCCTCACTTTATAGCCACCAAACCAATCTGAAATTTCTTCAAGATCAAAATGCTTTTCAATGTAAGGCTGCCATTTATCTTGATCCACTCCGAAAATTTTCATCACTTTTCTCGTCTGCGCGTTCATAAGTGGTCGCACCAAATTCATGACGATTTCAAAAGCTTCCGGTGCTAGAATTTGAGCGAATCAAAACCATTTTACATCTCATTGTGCATAAATTGAGGACAAAAGATTAATTTATCATGGTCACTTAACTGTTAACGTACACCATGTGACCCACACTAAACGGGTAGTATTTCTCATAAGAGCTAACGAAGTTTAAGTAGTACGGCAAGCCTATAATAAGAACACACATTAAAGCAAGTGGTGTGCGAGATGCATGTTCTTTGTTATTAGAGAATCACTTACAAGAGGGGCAAGCGTTCTGAATCACATTGAATCCATCCATATTCAGTAGCATCACCCATTGCGTCACATTCTTCCCCGATGCCTGCATTTGTCTTATTTTGTTTGTCGCGTCCTCAATCGCTTTCACCCCATATCGTTTCAGTCTTGGCAATTTTCCAGCTAAGACTGCCGTTCTCATCGGCCACTCTCCAAAATGACTCTCCATCACCACTCGACCTTTCTTATCAACTGCATCAAAAAAGAGAGGGAAGTCGTTTTCCAGGTCTGAAAAGTCCTCCTTGAGACATAATTTAAAAGGAAATGTGGTAGTTTACGAAAGATCCGTTTTATAATTTGTTGGCAGTTTGGCGTGCTACGAAACCCTAGTTAGTCTCAACGATTTAACCATTAAATTACTAAATATTTCTTTACCTTGTCTATACTGTCCATGGAATTTAGAATTCTCCATTCCATAGCCTCCTTAATTGCTGCAATGGAGTCCTGAAGTCGAAAGTTTTTGGATTTCAGGAACCGGATCAAATACAAATCTTCTTTCATATAGTCATGGGGCAATAAATCTTCAACTCGAGAACGAAAGATAGCCAAGGTATTCCTCTGCGATGGGGTCAAATTAGCCACCTCTTCAAAGTAAAGGGCTTGAATGTTTCCGAGTATGTATGATGAAATCAGTATGAAAAATACACTGGGATGATTTAAATGCACCATTTTCAAATGCTAGGCGTCTTAAAACTGGTAAGAGTTTTTCCTTTCAATGAGTTATGGAATTTTTTTAAAAAATCAACGATTTGGAAAAACTCCAACAAAATCAAATTTCTTGCCGATTACACGCTTGAACATTCACTGGTCATGCCAGTCATTGGCTCATCCTACCAAAAACTCACGAGTCTCACGACGACATTAGTACCCTGAACAGAAGAATAAGATTATCTTTGCAAATTTGCAAAAAATAGCAAAAGCCCGTACTAGCACAACAAGTTTCTTGTATATTGCATCTTGAAACTTGAAAGACGCATAGATGGAACGTATGAAGAACAATGGATTTTTGTTTGGTTATGGTCATTCAGTTGTTGGTGCATCAACAACACTTTGGTATTGATACGATGTGATGTTAAAAGACTTGTTCATATTCATCATTAGTAAAGTAAAAACAATATGTGCTATGTAAAAGAAGACATTGTGTTGATCCAAATGAATGATCAATTTGTTGTGTTGTTGTGTAATATAAAGATTGGTTTAATCGCTGACCACAGAAAGTATTAATTCGGTATATTATGCATGATCCCTAAAACTTAAAGTGATATGACTGAACTTTGCATGTGTGGCAAGTTAGATTGTAGTATTTCCATAAAAGGTTAATCGAAACAAACCAGTAAGTAAAACATTACCTATAGTAATTGAAAGGGTTAATAAGGTAAATCATGCGACAAAACCACTTCCAGCAGTTTGCGAATACCTATGAAGAATCTTAATATTATCGTTACCACACTGCGTATTTACAGCTGAATCAATCAAGAGTGCTTCCTTGTATCATACATAGTAGAAAATCGTATAGTATCTTCATCTTGCATAATGGGTATCCATCAATTCAAAGAATTGTACAATATAAAATTAAAGAATCATGCAAAATGCAAGTGGTAGGTTGGATTTTTAAGCTAAAAACTAAACTGGTTTTCTTCATATCAAATATTGAAGCTTGCTACCACTTGCACTTGGCTAGTATAGCATCTGGGAAGTGGGAATTATACATTGTCCTGAACCAGTGATTTAATTGGTGGCCATAAATAATTTGCTGAATTCATAAGTAGACACGTGGAGTCAAATGATTTTTGAAACAATGCAGTCACTGAGCCGTAAACAACAAGTACAATTCAAGGTGTCATCAAGGCCAATTAAGGTTATTCCAGTATTCCTTCATGGGTTGTTGGCAGTATAAAAAAGTCTATCCACGATGACAAAATGACGGCTCAAACTCCAATTTACACGTGCAATCTTCTGGATAGATTCCTTAGTTTGGTTAAATAGGTAAAAAGAGGGTAAAAACCATTGCATTCAATGTACCTGTAAAAAATTAGCATAATCGTAAAGTATGTGTGCAGTGTGTAAGGTGATGATTGTGATGAAATTTCTGGTAGGTCATCAATAGGCTCCTGTTATTGAACGAGGTAGTCATGCGCAAATATTTTTTTTTTTTTTTTGTTTTTTCTCATACAGTCAACTCAGCTCATCATGTAAAACGTGAGCATCATACATAAATGCCACAATTCTGACACATTGGTGCTCAAGCTGATTCTATAGGGAACAATTTATTTCATGTGTATGTATGTAAAAAGTAGGAGTTATCCTTTTATTCATCATTTCTAGAAACTCACTCTCATCTCCCATTAGAATCTCATACAAGTTATACACTAGATTTTCCACCCAGACTACATGCATTCAAATCTCTCCAAGTATGATTTACTTAAGACCTATGCCAGTTTACAAATTATGGTAACAGATAAAAACACCACAACTTTCTCTCCAGTTTCCGATCACGTATAAATTTATAATTACTTTACCAAACGCGAATTATATAAGACGCAATTGTATTTATTATTCCTTATCACTGTATAGTGTGTACATAACCATAATAGTAATAAAACGAGATCCATTCTCAAGTTTCCCTAATGTCCATAGTCCATAAGTACATGTGATAACGTAACAATCCACACAGCGCAATGACGAGAGAAATTATAGACCGATGACTATCTGATGTGATCACTTAATTTATTAATATTAATTCGTTATTGCAGATTGCTAATTACATTCAAACCACTTTATTACTATACGCGCGTATTGGCGCATAGTGAAAGTTTGCAGAATTTAAATACGTGTTGTAGATGACAATCCTACCATAGGATATGGGCATTGCTATTGACAGGTAAATTGTTAGAGCAAGCAGTGTTTGCCTCTATGAAACCTTTCAGTTCCTAGAGCAAATTTGCTCCTAGCGCTTTGTCACAAAATATAATACTGACTGATAAAATAAAATACAACACACTTAACTATTGCTATCACCGGTAAACGTCCGTTTTCACCTCAACGCGCAATACCTTTTGAGATAATACTGAATAGTGTAAACGAGATCAGCGTTGTAATCGTCTGGCAAAAATAGCCATGTCCCAAATCTTTGCTAACAAGTTGCAAAATCCTGTTTTATACCGTTTTCTCGTTGTGCATATAATTCTAGCAAGCATCCTCGTTGTTAAAGCTATACCCGTAGCTCAAGTTGATCTCCAGCAGACTCAGAGTGAAAGCAATGCAGCAGCAGCGTTAGAAGAAGAGGGAGATGTCGTGGACAACGAGGTCCCCGAGCGAGTTGAGACCACAACGGCACACTTTCTTTCCTATTTGTTTAGACGGGAAGGGGATCGGGATCCATGGGTCGCTCAACTTGTGAAAGCAGCCGCGCCAGTCTTGGCTACGGAAGGAATTGGAGGTGTGATTCGTCAGTCGTTTAAAGCTGGACCAGCATTAGCGTTGGGAGCATTTAATGCGATTGCTAATCAAAGGATAGGACCTTTGCTCAACCTGCCTACAATTCCAACCACTACAAATATTCCACCATATAAGCGCTACCGTGACTCTGACTCGAAGTAGTATGCAAACTAATTTAAAAGTGCAATTCTCTTCATCATACCAAATAAAAGTAAAGCCAACTTTGGCATACTGAATAGTCTTCAGTACCGTCGTTTGCATTTGTAACACATCAAAGAAAGTCGTTTGGAATGTCATGGATTTTTTCTTACATGAAACGATAGAACTTTCAGAATCAAGCATCTCACAACTCTCGCACATCCTTAGAACATTTGCGAATAACATGATATTTAAAAACGTCAAAATTGCAAGAGTAAAAGATCGAATCACTAGCATACTGGTGCAATGGGGCCACCCAATCAATTGACGACCCCTAGCTCAAAGAATAATAAAGCATCACACAGAGATCAATCAGGACAGCCTCCGTCCAGGCTTGCCGAGAAGACGAGTTTAGAGCTTCTACTGGAGTCGACTGAAAGGACTCCTCCGTTTGCCGATTCTCCACAGTTTGGTTTGCTCCGCGACTCTCTGGTATTTAATCATGAGCGAATGCTCCAGCAAAGCCCCCCATTCACTCCAGGTGTACAACAGGGAACACAGGCGTTGCCAGCAAGGCCCGCAACACAGCCACACTATCCCTCGTTGAACACGATACATTCCCTAACCAACAATTATTTGGAGTCAACTACTCCAATGCTACTTGAAAATGATGATGATGAAAACGTAACTTCCCCCAAAGTTCTTCCATTTTCCGACCGCACCGCGCAAAACAGAGCTAATGCCAATCTAGACAGGCATGTTGGCTGGCAATTAAATCACCCTCAACAAACACCACCGGTTGCAGGTCAACGAGCGAGAGGGGGAAACGATTTTCATTCTTCCCTGTTGAGAACACATCTACCGCATGACATACCTGGAGGAGACATTCCATTGACCAATACAGCGGCATCTCTTCATTTACCATCACCTCCCGCAAGTGAAGTATTTGGGGGAGTGGAACCCCCTAGTGCCACCACTGTGACCACTGTGTACGCATATAAATGCAACAGAACCGGTAGATATGTGGGTGATGACGATTCGTTACCTCCTAGAGACAACTTTGCAAACCCACTTTATGAAGAGAGGACTCTGGAATCTCCATTTCTTTACAGTAGTGTAGGTGCCCAACATCACCAGCAGATGACTTTGGACCATGTTACCCCAGAGGGTAGGGAAAGTGAAGAAGAAATGGAAGTGGATTCCCAGAATGAAGATAACGGTGTTCCAGACATTGAGCCAAAGTTGAACTCAACGAACATGCAGACAGTTCCAACATTAGCGGTTGGTGACTATGCAACAGGTAAATATTTTTAAGCCATCCCGAGTTTTCATGATAATTTCCTCAATGCCGCGTTATACATGGTACCGCACACGTTATTGCACAACACATTCAAAGAAAAAGTTGACAACGTTTCTGTTTCGCTCGACTTTGAAAACCCTTTGTGTTTGCCTACTCATTCTTGCTTTTATACCTCAATTTTATTCAATGGCTTTCTTAAAGTCTGTGATGGCTAAATTAAGTGGAATTCGTCTGGCGGGGTATAACTCCAGTTCTGGTTCCGGTGACTTCCAAAACGGAGGTCCCGTCAGCAGTCCCTTTCATCATCCCCAGCATCCTAGATGCAACTACCACCGCCAAGAGATTGACTGGGATTCAGTAGCTCATCCCTCACATGACATGTATGGGCCCGTGCATGCCCTTCAGTATTTTACGAGAAGGCAAATGATGGGCAGAAATCACCCTGCCTTTGCATATCTTACGTTGCCCCGCACAAACTCAGGCACACAGAAATACTCTTTTAGTTTAACCTGTACCATTTACCCCGAATACATCAGCTCATAATAATAATTCCTAACAAGAATTAAATTGCTTAAAATAGTGCACCCACAAGCGTGTAAATGTAGTTGGTTCACTGTAAAAATAAATAATTATCATTGTTTGACTGTTCCCTGTGACTCTTTCAGACGAAGACTTTGACGATGATCTGATAACCACGACGAATACCCAGCAGCAGCCAGTCTTCCCAAACCCAGCAGACCTAAAATGGCCCGATCCGACCTACTTGAAGCTCACGTTGGATCCAAAGTATCATCCGTTTATAGAACAGGATTACAAGAAGGACTGTCGATCCTGGCTTTGGAAGAATGAAAAGGGTCGTAGAGCACGTCAGCTTCTGGAAGGAGGAAAACCACTTCAGAATTCTTCAGCCACTTGTCATCAACGCGTCCCTGCTCCTGCTGACAATGTTATTAGTACCAAGAGGGCTTTCAGCGACAATGACGAGTTGGAAGATGATACCGACATGATGGTCAGTCTCCAACAATAGCATTACCAGTAAATGGGGCATTCTGAAACAAAAAAATCAATAATATAGAGATTAGAGATGCCTTCATCCTAAAATTTTGTTTTGCATGAATCATTAGAAAAGTGCAAGTTTATTTTGAATGTAAAGTAGTACAAAATATGTCTAATTTTCTAATATTTTACTGTGTGTGAATAAAGTCATAGCTGTGTTATGTCTGCAAATACCTTTCCATCACGAGGATTCCAATAAGAGTTTCCGTCTTTTTGCATGAGCCATTCGCACCAGAGGCCTGCAAATCCAAATCTGCAAAAGTATGAATAATAATTATCGTTTTACGTAATTACAACACACAAGAGCATATTTAAAATTTGATTAGGTAAAGGTAAAAGAGAAATCATGTAGTATGTACCTCTCCTTCCAAGCTCACTAGAGTAAACTTTCCATTCCTCTCTGTTGCTCTCCATTACTCATAGACTTCCCAACTGGGAACTCTGCCCCACTTTTTGCACAGCATCATTTGCTGGTAAATCTAAACGGACGGGAGAGTTAAGGGGACAATAATAACACGCCTTAATTAGTCACAGGTGAACAAAGACAAGTGAGGACAACATTTTTTTTTCTTTTTGTGTTTTAACAAACAATAATGGACAGCGATATTATAATATATTTTTTTACATAACTAACATGCTTTCCTTTCACACACGCAGCACGCACTCTCTACTAATAAAATACTGATTGAAATATAATTTTATTGACTTTGGCAGGGGTTATTAGTAATTTAAATTATTACTGACATTGCTGAATTAGGAAAAAAGTCTTTCTGATAGAGAATTCATAC
>JAQIXW010004954.1:0-10954 GCA_034700685.1 Willowsia buskii | reverse complement strand
GAAACTCAAATTACATTATTATGTGACCTCCATTTACGAATAAGTTTTTAAGTAAACATTTACCACAATATATATATCCTAGGGTGTGCAATTTTGCACACGGGAATCCCTAGTATTGCTATTAATTATCATGCATCTTGATTTACCAATTAAAAAATATGCTTACCGGCAGTGAGCACAAATCCTGAGCATATCTGCAATCGTATACGCACTTCCTCATCCAAGAAAAAATATTGTCTGCATTAGCCATTATATCAGCGCAGTTGTAGATGAATGGGTGGCACACACCTTCATTTGGGTCATAGTACCAGTGATATTTATTACTTAGGAGAATTTCCCCAATGCTGCATCCCTTAGAATCATCAAGAGGTTGTTGAAAACAAATGTCATTAATTCTAAAATTGCGATCAGGGTTCCGAGCTAAAACCTCGCATTTTGATTTGCAGGCTTTGATCGAAAAAAAATTGTTTTTGTTGCCACCGCAACCAGAATATATGAACGGCTTGCACTTCATCTCGTCACTGAATATGATATAATATTTTATATGCCAGTTTACTGCAAATTTATCCAAAATATCTGTCAAAAATAGTTTTAATGTTACACCTCTCATAGTAGTATCGTTCCTTGTGTGACGAACACTTCCCTATACTGACAGGTTCCAAGCACTCAGCGATATCCGATTTGAACTTTGGATTGACGGCTTTTCGCACGGATAAGACATATGTAAGTGGCTGTAATGCAACCTGAGTGACCTTTCTCTTCTCGGAGATGATTAGATGGTTAGGCTGCCAATCGAAATTGAGATTCAGAGGAGACTGGAAATTAATCATTTGAAAGATGCAAGTTAATTGGGTTGCTAATCTTAATAATCACAACATATACATAAAAGAGTATCACACATTTTTTTACATTATTGGCTTGGAATATAGTGTGAGTTTCAAACTTTATCACATCGAGGAGAAGCATGATTTCGTTGCTTTCAACGGTGGCTTCGACGGTGACCTATTGAATCAAAAACCATGTCGTTTTATTTAGTTTTGTAAGCAGTTGTCTATTTTTAGTTACGTGAGGCTTAAACCTTTTGCCGCTGTGCGTATTTTAAAACTTATAAAAGTTTCATGATCAATTAACTATAAGATTAACTCACCTTCCCCGAATTGGAATCCACATTGAAATTGGTCCATTTGTTGGATATGTGGGTGGGTTTATACAAAGCTGTTCCTTGGTTAGAACTGTTTGCAATGGAACTAAATATTTGAATGTTAGCAGTTCCACCTATCAAGTATTTCAAGGTAAACGGAACACCCTCATCTTTACTACTGTTGAAACTTTTAGGAATAGACCAAGATCCGTAAATTCCAACTACTGACAAATTAGCTCCTACACAATGCGGTATGGGACCATGGGTCAATTGATGCATCTCGGCAGAATCCATGTCAAGATTAACAGTTCGGAGCCAAACATTCAAATCTTGGTTGCATGCTAAACTGCCTAGAGAAGGGGCGGTTATTACGAGTTTCAGGAACGCAAAAACTTGGAGATTGAGGGTCACTGGATTGTAGGGTACGTAAGTTCCTGGTTTGAGTATTTGCAATGGATTCTCATTATCGAGGTCATGGTAATCACCGGAATATTGTTCCCAAATGCCTGTAGAGTTGCTTCGTTTCAGGTTTATACGAAACGAGATACTTGAAACTAATACAACCGTTTTGAGGAGTAGAAGAATGCTAAAGCAGTTTTTATTGAACATGATTCTTGTAAATGATGAGCAGTTTCTAACTGCTGAAGATCTCTTAACTTTCCAGATTAGAAATCGGAGAAGAAAATAAATAAGAATAAAAATGCACCCCGCGACTCACCTTAATTTTTGGAGAATCTTTTTTTGTGCTTTACCACTGACAAGTGACCGTTAGACGAGTTTCTACAAAATATTTATTTGGAATACTTTCCCTTCATAAATTCTTCTTTCTTAATATTTCTAAACCGGAATGAACGATTAACGCTCTATAATAAATCCAGCAAATCGATATATCATTCAGTGTCAGCCAGTAAAAACCCTAATTTATATTATATTTTTATATATATGTTTGATTGGAAGAGAAAATGCCAAAAACGTATATGTGTATGTATATGCTTAAAACTTAACGCTGTATAGTGATGCCGAGGAAGCTGACACGCATATATTTTGGAAAGACATAAATAGGTGGATACATTTTTTTGTGGCAAAAAATAATGATTCAATCATCCCGTCGTCACAGCATTTTCTCAGTAATCATACCCATGATGAACTATAATACTCTTTACTCTTTCTTCCTTCCAGTTCTATAATAAAAATAAGTGACTGGATATACATATAATTTCTTGGTTGCACCAACAGGCACCAACCTTTATGCTTGTTTCCCAAATAGGCTACATACAATAATAGCAATGACATCAATATTCCTTCGTTTCGACCGTAAATTTTTCGTATTTCTGAGAAAAGTGTAAGCAAAAAGTTTACATCGGATGACGGCTCTCTTCCATGTTAGAGTCGAATCAAGTTATAAGGCGAAAGTGCTTACCCGAACTACTATGTTTTTGGCGTGTTTCCTCGAAAGACGGATGAGAACCCGGATGACCGCTGATTTAAATCATTGGTATAGCATGCCTAGTTTCTATCCGTAATACGATATTTGAACTGGAACTTTTCATGCTAAGCTGATGATGCAAATATTTTTAAAACTTACTTATGTACGAGAATTACACAATTATGTTGCTCTCTACATGCAGTGCAGAAATGACTTATCGATAAATTTTGATTATTCACGTTATAATTCACAGAATTCATTTAGCATATGTTAATAATATGTAGTTTTATGGATAGATTACATATTATCCCTATTTTTACCAAACTTTTAGCATCAAATATTCATTAGTGATATCCTATCGAAACGTTGATAATTGCTTTTTTTGCTTCTTTAACTGCTTTTATGCTGGCAACGAAAAAAAGGCCTAATAGAGGAAGGAAAG
Source organism: Willowsia buskii (assembly GCA_034700685.1). NCBI lineage: Eukaryota > Metazoa > Arthropoda > Collembola > Entomobryomorpha > Entomobryidae > Willowsia > Willowsia buskii. The sequence goes on along the minus strand of JAQIXW010004954.1, from coordinate 7,945 downwards.
TCACGAATCTCTTGCATGCTATTAAAAATGGGAGCTACGACTTAGAATTGTGATAACGCTTTGGATCACTACGGTTAAGGTTACTGTAGTGATTTGCATCACGAGCTTGAGGTAATGTTTATTAATGCATAAATGTAATGTGCTACTTGCATCACTTTGGTAAAAGGTGGAAAGCAAAAGACTTATTTTTTTATTGTTACATTCATTTCTGCCCATTTTAAAATACGCATTTATATATATCTAAGTTCTTACAATTTATACACTTTTTGATAAATTAATGAATGATGAAAAGATAGTTATAGTTTATATTTTACAAATTGCTATATAAAACCTTCATATGCTCTAAGATTACCATATAAGCAAACAAAGAATAACGCAGAAAACCTAGAGACTACAAAAATTTTATCAGTGCGAAGTAATAAAATTTGGCATTACCAATTGGCTTTTCACAAATTAACATACGGTAATTTCACGGAGTGAGAAATTTCAATATCATTAACATATCGCATTGTGTTTGTGTGACTTTTGGTTTGTTGAGTTTGAGGAGTTAAATTATTTTCAATTTCGGCCTCTCCTACGGGGATGTATGAATATTTGGCAAGAAGTTTTTCAAAGAACATCCGCAGCATCGAAAAACCGGGTCGTTGTTCTGGCTCCTTTTCCCAACATGACATTATTTTGGAGTAGCTGATAAATATAAAATGCTAGTTATACCAAGAGTCTAGATAAACGTGATCACTAACTGTAAGTTTAATTTTTAAATCTTAACTTTGACTAACATTTTTTGAGTACAATACTCAGGTCGACCCATTCTCATTCCACCCTGCAATCTTGCTACAAATTCATTACTCCATCCTTCGTTAGGAAATGGGGCAACTCCCAGTGCAAAAATTTCATATAAAGTCACTCCATATGACCAAACATCAGACTTGGTGGAAAATGTAAGCGTTTGCAGCGACTCTAGAGCCATCCAGCGCCAAGGTAAAGGTGTCTATGTGAATAAAGAATATTTAAAGGCACGGAAAACAAATATCGTTAAGCTTTGTAAAATAATTTTCCTCGAGGTGCCTATATATACCTTCGATTTTTTCACATAATTACTGCTTTCATATAGCTGTTTACTCAATCCAAAGTCAGAAATCTTTGCAACCTTTTCAACTGTCAGGAGAACATTTCTTGTGGCAAGATCAGCATGAACAACCTTGATTAAAACCCATACATATGAAAGTAAACATATCGATATAAGAAACACTTAAATACCATTTTTGCATTACCGATTTAGTGGCCAAATACTCCATTCCGTTTGCAATCTGAGAGGAAAAGCTTATGAGGTCCAGGGTTGTACATTGATCCTTTTTTCTTTCTGAAATACCTTTACCTTTTAAATTTATATTAATATCCTGATTTACATCCATCAAGTTAATAAAATTTGACCGAGAATTTCGCAAAAAACTGTTTAGACTGCCCATGCCACAAATTTCCGTTGCGATATGTATGGATCCTTTAAAAATTCAGAGAAACTCATAACTTTTGATCGTCAAATATACTAATCGTCTTAACTTACGAGTTCGAATTCCCTCTGTACACACTCCAATCAAGGACATGACGTGCTCATGTTGTCCTATATAACTCATAATTTTGACTTCCGACAATAAAGATTTAAATCGATCCACATCGGTCGAAGGTTTTGAAATTTTCAAAGCCACAGGTTTTCCCTTAGATAGAATTAAACCGCGTAGTACAAAAGCAAATTCTCCAGAGCCGAGTAAGTTGTTGTCAGAGTAGGCTGTGGATGGATTTTAATAATTTGTTTTACACAACGACATTAAAAAAAATTTTGTACAAAACTTAAAACTAAAGTACAGAATTCAAGGTCGTCAAATGGGATCTCGTATTCCCTATTGTACGGCAAAAAGTCCACGGTCTCTGCGTTTGAACCATTGCCGGCAAGTTCCGGTCTCCCATCAAAGAATTCCTGAAGCTCTGCATCTGTTAGTTCTCTGAGCATTTGTTTGGCTATCTTGTATTTTCTTAGATAAAGCGCCATAACGATCAGAACCACAAAAAGGAGAAGTGCCCCCAATACACTCAGTACAATGTAAACTGTACTAAGAGCAGCATTTAACTTCTCTGTAAAATAAAGCCAATAAATATTATACACTTATATATTTACATATACTATACTTGTGTTAGTCAAGGATAAAAATCTATCTCAAATTTTACCAGAAATCGACAAAATGTATATTTTCACAAATTTTCCGAACTGGTTTTCAGCCTCACATTTGTATTCCCCACTATATTTGTCCCCATCAGAGGTATTAATTTCAGGAAATTCCAAACGGCTTTCCCTCTTCAGGCCAAACCTTATTTGCAGTTCTGGAAATACGGTCAATGCTTCCTCGTTGTTGAAATACCAGGTGTACTTCAGCTTCGGTTCTCCGTTTATAAGGCATACTAATTTGCAATTCTTTTGGCCATAGTGGAACTTAACAGACGTTTTAGTACCATAATCTTCCTCAGTTGGTTCTGGATATTTAAGCAAACAAATAAGACATTATTATATAAAGAATACGAGATATGACTCATTTCCAAAAATATATTATATTTAGTGGGTCTTAATTCTACAAAACATAGCAAAATATTTACATTAAAATGTTTAGATTTTAAGCGTACAAATTTAAATTCAAATATCGCATATGCGAAATTTAAATCAATGTAAATAAATAAATTAGAAGCAAGTTATATAAATAATTTCTATTCATATATCTTAGTATTTTAAATTACGTCTTGTTTCAAAGCTTCTCGATGCCGAAACCACTTCCGTCGAGTTCCACAACGAAGCAACACAATGAATACCCGCAGCTTCCGCCGGCAGCACCAACCTCAGTGATAAAGCCGTAATTAAATTTTTAATGAGCTTTGAGTCAGCTACTGAAATACTGATGGTATCATCATTGTGTTCTAGGGGTAGGCGGGACTCATTTCGAAACTCGATTTCAAATCGTACATCAGAAAATAGATATACTAAAGCCTCACAGAGGAATTCGTATTGCCGATTTTGAAACAAAACTTTGGGTGTATCATCATCCATTCTAATCAATTCTTGTCTTGGTACATCCTTCCAGTTTATGTCTAAACGCATAATAAGATATTATTCTTATCGAATGATTAAGTTTATATACATTTATAATCAGTAATCAGTTAAATTTCTTACATTTTCGATGATCTAGGCTCTCAAAAAACTCCCATTCCTTCCGCAGACCTTCAACCGAACACCACGCAATTCCATGTAAATGTGCATAAGGCACACTTACACAGCCATACGTTTCTTTACTCCTCTGCTCGCGAGACAACCATTTGCAATTTTTGTTAAACTTTTGAGAAAATCCCTTATCAATACTAATATTATTATTCTCAGCAGTTTGAGGAATGCATTGAAGTAGGTTTCCTCTGGGGCAATGGTGTATAAAAAAACTACATTCGGAACCATGGTTACATGGGAAAACTTCCACTTTTGCCTCTAAGCCAGGACCAATACATTGTATTTGCTTGTCATAGTTCTCTAAGCGGAGCTCTGGTGTGCGCAAAAACTCAAATTCCCACACCAAATTGTTAAAATTCCAATCTGTTCTACAAATAGCTGTTCCATTGACTTTTGCAATGCCACCAGCTAAAAATGCATTTATTGTAGCAGTGGCTTCATACATCAACATATAAGCATTTTTGCGAACAACAATCAATTTATAAGTGGAAACGTTTGAACGATATGCTTGGTACTTTATTGTTAGGGCGTTAGAAAGATAGTCGGATTTACTAAACGAAAGAAATGTGGTTCCTAAAATAGTATATAGTCCTTGTACACCGTTTAATATTAATATTGATGCATTTGCTAGCAATCCAGTGGCTGAAGTACATTTCAATTTAATAGTGTTCTCATCAAACGTTCGGATTACTTTATGGCGTGGAGGGTAAGTGAAATAAGGATCTGGTTTTGTATTTAAAGCGACCGTGTACACAGAGGACGAATTTTGCCGACATCTAAATTGTCCATGAAATATCTCGTTCGACCAGAATCCTTCCAATGGATTGTACCAGAGACTTTGATTGATTTCTGAGTAAAATCTCCCTTCCATCTACAATTGAACAATATTCAACATACATATGTAAATTTAGACAATCAAAGTTGTTCATTTTTGAAGACAAAATGTATTCTAGTGTGCATATACATATAGGATTTTGTTCATTATATTTGTAATTCCTTACCGGACCATCACTTCCATAATAATAATTATCCAACAAAACCTCAGAATTAGGATTTGTTGTTATACATCGTATAACTTTGGAATCTCTGTGCTCTTCTTCCACTAAAAACAGTTTGCCAAGAGATGTCCGACCAACAATAAATATTTCATCCTTAACATCGGGTGATCCTGCTTTCTCACAAGCAATTCGCAAAACATCGATCGTAAAACTTTTTGAAACTAACAAAATGGCCTCAAAAGTTCCCGACTTCTTCAGTATAGGTAAAGGTATGAACTCAGATGAGTCAGATGAGTTAATATTCTCATGAGAAGGATGCACACTACTGCAGTTCCATCGAATGGGAAATGGAGCAGTACAAGAAACATTGAAGGAGACGTTTTCATCATCATAAGTGCTGTTACTGTAAAGCACACGTAGGCTTGTATTAGGAAACAAAATACTTTCCCATTTTGATTGTTCCATGCCATATAACGTGAGTTTTGGAGTTATCTGCGCTTTACTCTCAAATAACACTTTTGTTGAAAACAGTAGAAAAACTAAAGTAAAAATTTTGAAAGAATAACTCATTGTAAGTTTTTAGACGGAGTTGTATAAAACATTGAGTTGTTAGAAAATATATCGATATAAGAGGTCTTCTGATATATCAATTTTCTCTGACTGACAATGTATTACTGACGACTATAAGTTTTTTCTGGATTACTTGACTTTAATCGTATGAGCTTTTGCACTAGAGTTTCAAAAATTCGACGTACACAAAACCACTGATAAGATAAGTTCGTAAATATATTAGCTCATATTTACTATTTGGAGAATATTAATGGACCACAGGCAGTAAAACCAAAACCCGACTAGATTTTTTGGTTTGATAGTTGATATTGATTTGGTAATTCTTCTTATAATGACTTAATTCTGCGAAAATAAATTCGCCTTAATTATTAAGAATAGAGGATGCTTTCCATAACACCCTTTACACAATAAATCAAGATTTTTATCTAATTCCGCCGAGTAAAACTGCAAATTTTCCACGTAGGCATGATTCATATTTCTTGATATTATTTAGTATAAGCTCACGTACAATTTTTAAAATAAATTTGAATGATTTCCTTTGTTTTAACAACAATTTTACAACTAGTACTAGTATTAATGTTTAAAATTAGGAAGTCACATAATACATAAATTCTTACTCAGCATGTCACTATATAAACTAAGCCTACATAAAGAAATAAATCGAAACCTTTGAATTGATGACTATTTTATTTAATTTATTCCATGTAGTAACTTTAACTTAAGTACCATAAATGTTTCCTAACAAAATACCTCTGTGACGTATTGAATTTATAAATACCTCCAAAGTTTTAACAGTGTTAGGTTTGATATTTTTAAGTATCCAAATTCTTTGACTTTTCTGGCTTCATTATGTCCTTTACTTTTATACCAAATAACCTGAAAAAGTCATAGGTATGTCATGTGAAAACCATTAAGTCAGTCTATCATGAATCTTGTCTGTCGATAGTTAAAATGAATTCAGGAGTCAGGATCATAATCTAAATCTGATACACCCGATGAGGAAGTCTTCACGGGTCCCATGAACATGACTTTTGCACCTACTGCCTGACAAAATTAGGAAATAATTAATCATCCCATCATTTGTGCTGTATCCAGAGTTGAAACAATCCGGATTTTCAGGTTTATCTGAAGATATACTCGTGGAGAACTTTCGTACAGTTAGAGTAGATAGTGACGGTATCGATTTTATCGAAGATACACACTTTGATTGAGTATTGAGATCCTTTTAATGATGCAACACAGAGAATTTTTCAAGTCTCACATTCCCCCAAATTCAAAAGCTGAGTCTTTGACTCGGACTTCATTTTCCTGGAAATTCCACTTTTCTGGTTATTTCCTAAAGGTTTAAATACAGGCTTCCGCGCACCAGCCGATGAAGTGATTATCTTAAAATGTCCTGTTGTATTGCGCATGCTCGCTAACTGCTGCAGTTAGGGGTTCTACTTATCCCAGTATGATAAACTCCTGAGATTGAGTGCTTGTCTACTGAGAAATCCATTTCTGGATCACTTCATGTCTTTTTCTAATTCTTCTTTTTTCATCGGAGAATAATAAATCGACGAAGTCTTCATTATCGTTTCCGTCATCTTCTGGGGGTGGGTTTACAGGTAGGTTTACACAGCGGAGATTGGAAAGCCAAGCCACATGGCATGGCCTACTGATTTTTTAAATATCTTTACTCTTAATTAACTTAATGTCTTCATAAAGAAATCATTGAATCAAAATGTCTTCATTGTTCTGGAATTTTCAGGTTTTGAAGCCTTTTCTCTAGCAGAAATCTGCAAATTTCTCGGCAAATTCTAGCAAAGCAATTACTGTATTCTCATGAATACTTTTAAGTCAAGCGTTGCTCCACCTTCCAGAGATTTGCTATGCTCTACAATGTGATAGGTCGGAAAATGAGCCACAGCCCTCGATTTGTGAAGCCGTTGCTTCAAATATTTGGGAAAAGAAATATTGCTGAAAACTTGAATGACCAAATGTTCTTGACTCAGCCTCTCTTGTGGTTCTCGGAAGCGAGATACTTTTTCTTGGGAAAATTTGAATCTTTTGTGGCTTCATTACCGGAAAGCAGAATATTTTATAGGTTTGTAGAAGGACTAGAAGCCTGTGGGCTGTGATGCAAAAAGACACATTTTGCATCTTCCTAGCATATTACATTGGCTCATCTGTCTCACTGCCTCATTTTGAGTTTTATCAGCCTCTATAATCTGGACATACTAAACCCCGTTATTTTTACAAAGAGTTCATTTTATCCAATTATCCAATGTTGCAGATCAAATCTGATATTTTATTTGAATCCTGCAACTCACAAAATCACTCTTAACTAATTTTCACTAACTAATTGTGTAAAGCTTGCAAATTTATATCCGAGCTAAAAATGCTGACGATTGACACCATACATGCCGTGTTGACGATACAAAATTTTACCGTTATAACGGATCCTAACGATTGCCGTTGAAAGTCAGTGTCCATACTGTCCATCTTCAAACTCATTCAAGTTTAGGTAACCAATAACCCATTACACAAATCATAATTTGTAACCGAAAGCTCCCTTTTCGACAGAAAAGTAAAAACGATAAAAATCACCTTTAAAACTGTTACAAATTTCAAAAACGTTGATGTGGAAAATGACCAGCACTAAAAATGCTGAAGAGCGATACCACACAACGACTTGTGTTGTTGATACCAAATTTGACCGTTATAACTGTTTCTAACGGTTATAGTTGGCCATTAGTATCCCCCTTCGAGTTCATCTTCCAAGCTTAGGTGACCAATAACCCACTACATAATAATTAAAAAATTCGCTTTTGTAAAAGCAACAGAGCATAACTGGTGGAGAAATTGTTAACACAGTCAAATGAGGTTACGTTTAAATGATCAGTGATACCAACTTGATATATGTTAACATTACAAGATTTGATTGTTACGACAGTTTATAACGATTGCCATTTATGAGAAGTATCTGGCTTATCTGCCCAACCTGTGTTATTCATCCAATATCTGTCAAAATTTAGTATGTAATACTGATATAAGTAAATAAACCTGACAACAGGACATAAGGAACTTGCGACCATTGTGAAGCAAGATCTTGCAAAACATGCTTTGGTTAGGC
>JAQIXW010004953.1:0-10956 GCA_034700685.1 Willowsia buskii | reverse complement strand
AGAACTAACATTTTCCTATGAGTTTTTATGCCAGCTTGTCTGACTATCCTGAGTTGTAAGAGATATTTTTAATAACAGCAGATAAAAAGGTAACTTTATTCCATCAGTTTGCCAAATTCGGTTTATCAGGGAAAACTCATGCTGTGTCTGTTTTTCAGAGTCAAGTGCACATTGCCATTAATACTTTCTTGTTTTGAGTTTACGGAATGAAAAATAATCATCCAGTAAAATTATATTTTTTTGGAATGTGCCTCTTCCATAACATATTATTCTTTATCTCAAATATATTTTGTCTTAAGTATACACGAACACAAACGTAGTTTCTGGCACTAATATCAGTTATCTTTTTTAAATGGTGAAAGCCGCGTATGATATGGCAGATAAAACTAACGAGGTACAGATAAGCGTAGTTATTACAGTTTACAATGTGCGACAAGAATACATTTATCTTATTGCCTATGCATTATCGCACACCCGCTCTCAAACTAATATAATTATCTTATTGGATCTTTGAAACTCAGCATCTCCTCTTTTGACAATTTGATAATCCCAAAGAAATTGCTTGGAATTTTCAGTGTTTGTACGTACTTACACGTATGCAATCTCTCATGTCATATAAGATTATCGCTGTTATTCGCTCGGCATTATTGCTTTATCTTCATCCAATTTTTAACCATACTTCAATGATTCCCTCTGCTCGATCAAATACCGATGCCTGCTTTATATCATATGCATCTGAAATACCAACAGTACAAAAATTTTAAAACATGTAATATGGGAGATAAGATTCTAGTTTCTCTCCGGTTTTTTTTGCTTTTAAGTATTTTTTAAAGCCAATTTCTCTTCAGCTCCACGTTTGTTTACTATGCATGCAGGGTAGTAGTGTGAGTGTGTGTGCTTTACCAACTCTCACTGACAGACACATATACCAAATAACATATAGCTTTTGCATGATTCATGCAAGATTACCTTCTTTTTACTCCGCTTTTTTCCTCTCAAGTTGACTTGACTTGAACACATTATCCCTGTTTTATATGGTTTACGAGGTTTCCTCCTGAATTCACATCGCCATCATCATCATTGATGCTTCTTTGCCTTGTATGTTGTGTGTGTGTTTATAATTCAAGGCACATTCCCATCTAAATATCCATCATCCATCTTTCTTCCTCTCTCCCACCAAAGAAAATTTTCTTGTGGTAGTTTAGCTTTTTTCTTGTGATATGCTCATTCTTCTTCTTCCGTTTACTTTCTTCCACTTAAACTATTCATCCGCATCCGGTCGGTCACATAGAAAGTAAAGTAATGTGTATAGAGTGAAGAGAGGGTAGACTATAACATCAGCTCATGTCTTTCCAGCTTAACCCCTTCAACCTTATTCCTATCTTTGCCATTGCTCTATTTTCAGGACGGAGGTGGAGGAAGGAATAAGGAATGTTACGATTTTCCCTGAATACATACATACCTGGGTATTTATGTATGTATATATTATGGCCATGGCCAGCTAATAACAGTTTGGCTCGTTTTCCTCAAGATTTTGATACATGACTTTGGAAGGAGCAGCAGCAGAGTATTATCATATCAGGGAAGCGGCCTAAACATCATCATCACGTCGTCATTCATATTCGTATATCATTTTATAAATGTTATTATTATGCACATAGGTATCTGCAGTACAGTATTATGTGAACTTAGATGTGATATGTTATCCAGAGGCATGTTTAATAATTCCATTGGTTTACATGTGATGTGGAAAATATATGAGTCTGCTCAAACTTGCATAAAATATGACCATTTTAGCTGAGAGAATTTTTCTAAAACATTTGCAAAAAAGAAGAAGAAATCTTCAATGTTAACTCATTCATTCCTGATTGTCGTACTATCAAGCTAGACTGTAAAAAAGGCAGTTCATACAACCAAAGTAGACGCATAAGCACACAGGAAGAGCTTAGGTACAGAATATGCTAGTCAAGACACTTCTCCGGTTTATTCTCGCAAACCAATAACCAGTGTGTGTACTATATACCTAATCTGGAGTATGGTTGTTCTTATTCAGAATTCTAGGTTTACTCCTTATTATTTGTTCTTTCTTTAGCTTATTGCCTTTAAATACTTCCTGCAACTACCAACAGTACCTCTTGCACCAATGGCATGGAATGAAATGATTTACATGTACTTGGTTCACAGATAAGCACATAGTCATCATAAGCACAAGACAACACAACAGACTACTTACTAGAATAGCAGGCCACACACACAACCACGTGAATAATGCAAAAAGAATACATTCTACGCGCTTCCACTCTCTCTTCCTGAATGGTAATGTCCGTTAGCCTTGTTTGCTCTGTAAATGTCAGACAGGGGAAGAGAGAGAGAGAGAGTCATGAGATGAGATAGAGATGTGTGTGTAAATGCAAAATGAATTGGCTCTCCTTGGAATACCAATGGCAAAAATATAATAAAGAACACGAGTTTGAATGCAATGGTGGCACTACTATCTCACGTGAAAACAAAATGTGTAGCAGCAGCATAAAACAACCCAACTTGAAATTTGAAGAGAGGAAAAAACGTAGGAAGAAGGAAGGAATAATTTGATGGAAACGCGCGTTTATGAAGGGTGCACTATACACACTTATCACAACATCTCAAGAATGGAATACTTACTTTTTTCTACTTTAGATTGCCTTACAGGTGAAAAAGCTTACATTTTATATGTTATTTTGGTAAGAGAGCCATTTAACTGCGCAGTCTCGAGTTTTGCTAGTAATTGTACGTGTCTATGTACCAATGTATAAAAGTCGTCACCATTATCATCATCATCATGATGGTGATCACCATCATTGCTCATATCTGTTCCAAGAATCTATCGTTTCATGCAGTCAAACTTGTAAGTTTTCTGCTGCCTCTGGCTCTTGGAATGACTAATGGCAAGGAGAAAATCTGTAAAAAGTACCATAAAACGTGAGCAACCAACACAGCCAGTGGGATGAAGCTAGGTAAAAGGAAGGAAAAAAATGAAAAGGGACACAGGAAGAAGTGAACCAAGTTTTTAGAATGAATGTTTCCAGAAAAACCGGACTTAAAATAGAGTAGGAAGAATATTACATATCATAAAAATTGTGAGGACATACAACAGGAGGAAGAAGGAGGCGATAGGGATTACTAAAAATGTCTTGACTCTAAACTTATTTTTCCTTGGTTTTTTTTTTGAGTTATCGGACATTGCGTTTCTTAAGTGTGCACGTAACAAGTAGATTTGAATGGGTCTAGCAGAGAAAATTTGTCCTCACTTCAGGAAAATAAATCCAATCGTTTTGGATTTGATGTAAAGCGATGGTAGTGACTTGGCATAGCATGACCACTTTTCAGGTTTTTTTACACTTTGCTGTAGGTTTCACGCAAAAACACGACTGGCATACGCACACGTATCAGCTTTACTACTATAGTACGCACTTACAACAACGTCATGTCATGCCTATTTGAATTTTTATTGGAGCTGTAATAAAAATCATGCTTTGTGAGGGTCTCTCCTCCAATATGATGTGTGATGCTTAATGTGTCTATGGCTAGCTAATCCCTTCAGTTTTTTTTTTCTCAACAGAACCATCACACTTTTTCATCTACCGTTTCTCAACATTTTTCTTGAAGAAATCCAGAAGTTCATGAGAAATTGAAAACAAAAAGGCTTAACGTGTTCCTTTTGTGTTAAGCTCCTGCCATGATGATCCTTATCTCTCTCTGTAAAAATGTTTCTTTACGAAAAGTAAATGTGTCGGCTTAAAAATTATTGGAGAGAGAGAGAGAGACAGAGTCAGGGACAAACATGAAAATCAGATCATCATCTTTTGGACATCATCTGCATATCTCCACAGCTAGTATTCTGCTCAACTTTGCTTTTCTCGCAGTGTGCCTCTTCTACATGCCAAGGTTCCTCCTAATAAAATATTTAAACAAGCTATAAGCAAGCAAAACTTAGCCAGTGAGTCAGTGGGACTCTGATTCCTACTTGCCTGACTGTATTTCCATGTGTCCATGCATAAATTCATCAAGATGGGATGGGAGAGAGATTTAGAGGATCTCACTCAAAATTTTGAAATGGCTTCATGATTCCTGAGGAGAAATAAAAATAATGCATTCATTTCTTTCTCATGGCAAGTAGCAGTGCATACATTAAGTCGATAGAGAGCTATTAAATGTTTTGCTCAATTTAGTTTTTAGAAACGTTTTTAAACAAAAATGCGCCGTAATAATAATATTGCTGGCCTGGCTTGGCTCCTGGTATGAGACTTTGTTAAGAAGGAGGAATGAAATGGGCTGGGAGGAATCCATTAGTGCTTAATTCCCTCGTGTGATTACAATTGCTGTTATTATTACCCCAGTGCCACTTTAAAATGCTTCACATTTGTTCGTCCCTCAATACAACATGCAGAGACTGACAGTCTGACTATTTTAAAAGTAATGAAGGTACTCACTTGTTGTAAGCTCCATTAAATAATGCTCCCATCACACTAATTCCGTTTCCTACTAAAAATGGAGTTAAAACAAAAAAAGTGTGTGATAAAGTGAAAAATACAAATGCGTGTTTATGTAAGTTACGCTGTACAAATGAGCCTTAGGCATCTGCTTTTTGTAGGGATTGCTTGTAAATAGCTGTCGATTCTAAAATGATGACAAGCGAGGATAAAGGATTATTTTTGTGGAAAATTCAATGTCAACTGGCACATTAGTGGGAACTAATCGTCCAGAAAAAAGGTACAAAACACGTCATATTACTACAATGTGTAGATTTTACTTCCTTTAATGTGCTCTCACATCTGCTCTTTTTAAAATACATTTTGTATTCCCATAGCTTGTACCTGTTGATGCCATGTACGACCTTAAGTCTCCAGTGATGATGGTAATGGTGACGATAATGATTTTAGTTGATGATTAGCTTAAAAATGAAACAAAAAAGGCAAAGTCATTCTTGTCGTCTTGTAGCAAGCGAGAATGGAGGAGATACTCAGGAAATATGAGATTGAGTTGGAGACAGTTTCTCTTCCAAAGCATATCAGCATCGTCATCATCGTCGTTTTCACAAAGATGACCAAGAGCCCATTTAATAGTGTGCTTCCTTATTCTTATGACTTTATCCAGCGGGAGTACAGCACCAGCCATCAGTAGAATGTTCGTCATCAAGTTGAGGAGATATCTAGTGGTGATATAATCATGTGATAGATCTTGTGATGGAAGATGAGATGGAGAAAGATCTCTTTTCTGAGTGTTTTGTCTTGGCCACCATTCCATACAGCGATATAAAAAAATACTGCATAGAGTCTCTCTCTGGAGAGGTGACATGGCACACAGTGACGAGACCCATTACACATTACACGATATCTTGAGAACGACAACAACGAGTAGACCAGATAAAGGGACATGATGTACAGCAAGGAAGTTTCTTATGTGATGTAACCCGATTGTATGAAAAGAGAAATGAAATGCGTGATGTGCTACCTATATATGACACTGTATGTAGATCTTTAGTTGGCTAGTATGATGATGAGCTTTCGGCTATTTGACTATCACGACCACGAGAATGACGTCGATGACGATGATAATAATGATGATATAACACACAACAAAGGACAAGTCACAATAACAATATGCGAGTCACTCTCTCAACATCAACAGCTCTCTTTTCTCGATGAGAATATAGTTAACCGTAGCTAACAACTAATACCATTTAAATATTTAAGTACGCTTGACTCTTTCTAGTGACTTGTTTCCATTCATTTCTTCTTATTCTACTACGAAGCAAAAAGGAGACCCATTTTCTTATTTATAAAAAGTTATTTATGTTTTTGTTACCGCTGCTACTGTTGCCAGTATTGTTGCTGTTTGCGTTTTTTTGAAAAGAAAATGAGAGAAAAGAGAATTTAATAGCTCGCGTGTGTTTGTATCTGTGTATGTACCCATTATGCTCTACACATGACTGACTACTTTTTTCTCTTCCTCACTTATTCCACTTTGAGATGATGATGATGACAGAGAAGAAAAGAAGTGAGTCACAACAATATAACGAGAGAGAGAGAGAGAAAGAGAGAGTCCATGGAATTGTACTCTAACTCGTAGAGTTCATGGCTCTAATAATAAGTCAGTGGATTTAACTGCTGGAGTGGCGCTTGGGACTACTACGCTACGTATATTTTTCTTCTCTTCCTTTTACGTTTATGTCAAGAAAAATACCGACTAGAAGTAGCATGTTGGAGCAGTAAGTTGAATGATGATGATGATGTTGCTGTTGATGATGGTCTTCTTGGTGGATGGATATCTTTTTGGGTTATATATCCTCTCTTTTTTCTCCGGTTTTTTCTCTCTTCTTCAGTAATTTTTTTATACTGTGGACATCGTCATCATATGGATGAAAATGGAAGAGGAGAAGAGTAACCGGTCCCTTGAAGCACTTTTTTCCGGGCTTGATGAGACTCACGGGAAATAACGGAGAAAACCTATAAAGGCGACGCTTGTCACGGAATAACAAAAGGATAGAGAGAGCGGAAAAAAGAATATTAGAGAGAAGGCTTATATAATGCACTGGGTTATATAAAGGGCACAAAATGATTGTGCAAGCTCTACTACTAAGACGGTGATGTCCTTAAAAGTTAGAACGATATTTTCCATCCTCCTTTTTTCTTTACTATATATGCTTTATACTTTATTTATAAATTGTAAGCGAGGTGCTAGAAAATATACACACTTCTTGTTCTCATCTTTCGTTTCAGGTTACTTCCCTGCAAAATAAAATGCATTTCTTTCGCTCTTTGTCTACAACATATACCAACAGCTCTTTCCACTCCTAGTAGGGTTCATATTATGCAAGAATTCTAACAGTCCATTTGTTGCCGTTTGTTCAAAAAGAGAATAAAAAAGAAAAGGAATCATTATTTTTCAGCTTCCATTCCCGTCTTGAATAAAATGCATTATATGCAAGGATAATGGTCTTCTGCTGCTGAATCTCGATGAATGCCGGCCGGACTTTCTGGGTCTACTGATAAAGTGGAGGAATTGAAATAAAAAAATAATAATGGAGAAAAAAGAGATATTATGTGCAACATCATAGCTCTTCTGATAAATAATGCCCTGGTGCAAAGTCATCTTTTATTTTTACTTTTCGTCAAAATCCTATAGAAAAAAATACTTGATTCTGTTGCTCTCTTCCCAACTTGCCTTCTCTCACTGTCCTCGTCATAAATAACAGTGCAGAGCAGGAGGAGCAGAGAGGATACAAGTGAGATTGTAATCATTTAGAAGACTGCTTCAAACTCCTGCATTGCATCAAAATGCATTATTATTGAATATAAAAAGCCGTGCCGTAGTTTTATCATTATATTCTTTTTATGTGTATAAAGTCGTCCTTTCTCTTTTCGTTCAAGTCTTTTTTGGCCAAGAAAGGCTCCCGCTGTTCTATTTTGTTGAAATGTCAACCCCCCGGTAATAAATCTTTTTAAATGACTTGTCCAAAAAATCACGCTTCTTCTTTAGTTCAGTTTGAGTGAGCACCAACCAATTCACTTGCACATTTTTATATCACACACTTATCCTTACGGTTGCGGATAATACAGGACACATACCTTCATGATTTCATTAAGGAGACGCAAAAAAAGAGCTGGTGGAGGACAAAGTAATGCATCAAGCCTTAGCAGTATTTTAAGTAGAGATCTTTCCGGAGACGTCCGCTTATTGAAGTAAAAATGAAAGAGGAGAAGATAATCCCTCGTGGAATGGGATTCTGAAATTTAGAATCGATAATGTTATTGAGGATGATGAAATTCTCAGTATTCTCAAAAAATGCTTTTATTCACCATTATTCAATGGCAGACATCATGGCGTAAGAAATTTGAACAAAAGTGCTAAAGTATCTATAGGTGCCCCACACATAATGACATTTTGGCAATGCAGCATTGGCCATGCGGCGAGGAAAGATAACCAAATTTAATGTCAATTACCTTGATGGCTTCGAGCAAATTACAAGTAAGACAAACAAGTACAACTCGAGTACTCTAGGTTGCCAGTATAGTAAATCTGATACGTTTTTTATTATTAAAGAAGGCTGTTCGTTTGTAATTCGCGGAAGTAATAAATGGGCGAATTGTCAAATGGAATGGCATGTTTCGGCATGAAGAAAGTATACGAGCATAATTATTATATTTTTACAAATTACAAGCATGTAAAATTCTCAATAGTGCATGATTTAATGTACTATGAACGCACCTTCGAACAGCGAGCAATTTGTGTAACATGTGATGATGGTTATTTTCAGTTTTGCTAAAAAAAAAGCTGAGTAAGAAAAAACGAAGAAAATTATTATGATAATGCAGTCAAGTTTCACACAAGACGAGTTTCTATAATGTGAAAGTTATGTGCGTGGTTTGGCTTATAACTTACAGTAACATCTTATAGTACTCACACAAATATAGTCGATTCGATAGGTATAGGCGGAGGGTGTATCTCGAGTGACTTTAAAAGGGCCCTTAACGATCCTTTTCTGTTTGAGGTTAACTGTTTCTTTAGCCGACTAATCACTTTGTTCCCTTTCTCCACGGACTACTTTTTCCAAGACACTCCTCACAAGATATCTTCTCGTCTCTTTCTCTGCAAACTTTTATTGTCTTCCGTGGATACTACACAATCCTTTTTTTCTATCTCTCTTTCTCCTTCATTTATATAGAGTATCAAAAAGATCCAGTCAGTGGAAGAAGAACAAGAAGGAAAAATGAGAGAAGCAATTTGATTCGTGATTGAATGGATCGACCAAAGAAAAAACTCTTCTTTTCCCTCTGCTTACATTACACTTGAAGTCTTGCCACCATATCATCCCATATCCATCCTTTTTGCGATTCCCTCTTGTGATACAGCAGAGGAGTCAGTCTCTCACGTCTTTTTTGTGATTAGCAATACAAAAGCCTTCTTTCTGCCTTCTTCACCTTCTCTGCCTCTACTCCACCACCGATTTACTATCTCTCTCTCTCTGCCCGTTAGCTTTAGCCTAAATGGGAAAAGGTGAATGCCTGCTTAAGGCACATTTCCTACTTACCTGAGATCTGTGTATGTGCGGATAGAAGAGCAGTAGTGTACTGTGCCCAATGAGCACTGAAGCTTAAGAAGCCTCCTTCCACCACCACCATTTCCTATAGTCAAACTAAACACACACAGCAGCAGCATTAGCATGACTTCCCAAAGCTGTAATTAATCTTTCTTAATGGGTGATCTAACCGTCTCCTTTGGCTCTTCCAATACTCACTTACTACCACCACCACACACACACACACGCTAACTAAACCAAGTAAACTTAAGAAGACATTCACCAACATTTTTTTCTTCTTCTCCTCATTCCTTTCCTCATTTTTTCTTCCTATTCTAGAAGAAGCTCTTTCTTCTTGATCACGAGCATCTGCTTCCAAAGATAATTCTGTAAAAAAAAGAAAAAGAGCCTTTAGTGCTAAAAAAGGAAAGGAATGGCAAGAAAGGATTTTTTTGTGATTAAAACCGACGAAGAAAAACCTGGCAATGAAGACAGAATGATACTGAAGAAAAAGAGAAAAACCGAAATTGTATTTTTTTCTCAGTAGGAATAAATTTACAGGATAAAATTGAGAGAGAAATGTAACAGTGGTATTTATATGGCAGTTTGGAATGCATGAAAGAAATTCAAAACAGTTATTTTTTCTCAGAGTTGAAGTAAAAGATGTAATAAAAATATAAGAAGGAAGAGAAAGACATGATGTTCGTACGTAAAGTAAAGATGGAACGTGATATGGAGCTCTCATGAAAAAAAAGAGCAACACCAAGGTTTTTGTTTCCAGTTTTGTGAAACTACGGCATGGAACTGTATGTATAGGGGAGAGAAATGATGATACAGAGATGCTATGATAATAATGATGAGAGATGTGGAGGAAAAGGAAGGAGGGTAGGGCAGCTTGACTTGGCTTAAATTTCTGGTTTTTTATGCTCCAACAACATATTATACAGTACAGAAACGGCAGTATATGGAATTAGAAGCAATAATATTATTGAATTATGACTCTTCTTGTGTCATTAATGCTTTCGTAATGTGGTCATTAGGCTTTATTTAGTGATCGGAATCTGATATTGATATCAGAAAATTTTCTGATAGATCTGATCTGAACTAAATCTGATCTGATACTGGTATCAGATCTGCTATGTCTAAGATCAGATCTGATATCAGATTTTGCAACGTGTATCAGATCTGCTTAAGTATAGCAGATCAGCAGATATTTCTGATATAAAAAAAATTCCAAAATTTCCCCAAACTAAACGGCGGCTAGTTTCAAATGGAATTTCATGTTGCATGTTAGGCATATTTGCGCATTCATATACAGTAAATCAAACCAAGTCGTCTCTCTTGTGTATTGGAATTGTGCTTGAAGTTGCATTAGCTTATACTTTCACGAGTTTCTTTGTTTGATTGCAACTTAAAAGGCTTATAAATAATAGTTTGTAACATTTGCCAAACATTTGCAAAATAAATATCTTCCATCCAATACGCTTAAAAACTAATGATAACAATCAATAATACCCGCTGAGCGAGAAACCAAGAATAGTTTACTCCGGAAGCATTACAATGTCAGACCCCAAGGATAACCTGGAGGCGCAAGGAGAGCAAGAAAAAGTACTAGGAGAAGTCTTGGAACCGGAAATCGTAGATCTGACATTGGATCCGAATGTTATGAGCAGAGCAGTTCCCGAATTCAGTAAATTACGAGGTGCAATTTACGACCTTTTTAATTGGTCGGAAACTGAAAGGCTTTGGAAATGCAGCATGTGCCGGTGAGTCATTAATTTTTAATCGCTCCCAAACTAAAATAACCATTCCCATGATCATCTTCATGATATGATCCGGAGTCCAAAATACTGATTGGCTCACTGTCATTACTTTTTAATTCCAGTACGACTTTAAAA
>JAQIXW010004952.1:0-10958 GCA_034700685.1 Willowsia buskii | reverse complement strand
CAACCATTTCACAATTTGGATTAATAATCTTGCTTTTGGGAATTGCCTTCGGGCCCTTACTAGTAGGTCTTGTGTCAATTACGGCGGATATTGATGCGAGTTACTTCATTTTCGAAAAATTTCTACCAAGTGCTGAGTTAAGAAGTATGAAAACGATGTTGTCTACATTATTATTTCGCTTTCTATTAAACTCGGTTCTTACAATAGAGCCTATTCGATATTTGACGTTTTTGTGTATCTGTATGTTTGTTTTTGTAGTGCGACTGCATGAAATGTCAAGACTTTATGTGATAAAATTTAAAGATTTTGAAACATTTATAATTCATTACTCATCATTAAAAATTTTATTGCAAACGGTGTCAGTGTTTATGCACAGAATTGTATATTTAGGAATAACGTCTATATTCTGGGGCACTGTGGTATGCTTATGGGTATGTCTTAAGGTATCTCCTGTAAAGATCAGCGCGACTGTGTATTTTACATTTGGTATCATCGGTATTAATGCTTTAGGAATGGGTATTTTGCTGGTGCCAAGATTATGTGAGGTTTTAGATATGTTGTCGGAGGCTGTAAAAGTGCATTACTTAAGATGCAGATTTGACAAAGCAAGGAAACATACGTTTAGAAATAAGGCTAACTGTATGGTGGCCAAAGCAACAGTTCATATTTGCTTAAAGTATGGGGTCTTTATGAAACTTGAAGGCTGCTTTGTTACTTGGTTTTTTTGGTGTTTGATTCAGAGAGCTTTTGACGCTCTTTTGATTTTTGAATATTAATAAGCTTAAGTATATCAAATGCTCAAAATGCGGTTGATGATTTTAGAAAGAATGGTCCACTTTTCTGCCCATGATCACCTAGCGTTACTTCTTTATTTGAATGCTTTTATTTTACTTATCCTGATAGAAATAATTTTTTATAAAAATAAAATTTCTTCATTATATGTAAAATATGATCATAAATAGTGCATACAGGAGATGTAATGCTTAGCTGCAGATGGAACATTGTCACCGAAATAAATAAATAAAGTCAAAAATACAATATACTGTAATATTATTTTCACTTATAATCAAGTAGTCGTCTATAGCTATCTTACTAGCTAAAATATTAGAAGAAAAATAATTGATTTCTAAATTTAGTATTTATATTTGCTTAGTTATCATGCCATCTAAATATATTGAAAATTATAGTATTATATTGAAATGTTATGACTATGAGCAAAAGAAGCGAGCTTACAATAAAAACTAATTAAATCTACTTCGCATGCTAGAATCTACTTTATAATTCTTTTCCAACTCTAACTCATTCCTTATCTTTGACGAATCTACATACAATCCTTCCCCCACAAGATCAATATCTATCTTATCAGCAAACAATTGTAAAGTTTTAAAACCTAATCTCCATCAGATTTCAAAGGAACTACATACATATAATGGCGCAGAGGCTCTGTAAGAACTTGTAAAATTAGCATTAAAAATTGTATCATCATTTGGAAGTATTAACGACCTATACTTTTTCCATTTGTCGTAAAGACTACCAATTTTGAATTTGCAAGTCTTCGCTACTTATTCTAATGAATTATTAATATCAATTTCCCTAAATTCTTGAGAGTATGCGGCTGCAAACGGAAATACCCATTGTTTAGAACTGTGAACTACTTGCTGAGTTTCTCCAAGCGAAATTCTCTTGAATATGTGAAAAGAATGGGGCGCAAAAGATGCTGTATTATTCATACATTGTCATATCAAACTATTTCAAAGAATTTAAGCAAACTTAATTACAATTTTAAGACCATTCGTTCAACTTACAGAAACGATATACAAAAAAACCGGATAACTTAAATATCTAAGAATATCATATTGCATCTTACCCAAGCATTGCTTTGTATCGTTAGTATAATTAGTATATTTAACTACACCATTTACAGATTTTCATTTCTTCATACTGTTTTCTGTAGAGAGGAAAAAATATCAACAGTAGATTTCCAAATCTACCATCAGCCCAAATATTCAGATCTCATTTGCTGACATTAGCTTATATTTGATTGATTTTTTTAAAAAATACGTAAACAGTTTCTTCGTCCCCTTCTTTTTTTTAAATTAAAGTTTAATAAGGAGCTAAAATTAACTTTAAAGCAAACAATATTTAATTCCTTTTTTCTAAACCGATAACGATCTTAAGATTGCAAAATATGTATGCCTATATAGCAGAAGCATATCGTCTAATGTTTTTTCTACTTGTATTTATCAGATTATTAAAATATCATCAAGCAAAATTGTTTACTCCCTAGTCAAATCTATTTTAAGTTTATTTTCAATTTCTATTTAAAATTAAATTCTTCAATATCTAACTCTATAGTCGATCACAAATATCATGTGTCCACTTAAAGCCTTTAGAAAAACATGTTTACAGCATGAACTTTAAAACCAGTATGTCGTCTTCTGGTATCTCATAACTGTTACATTGTAACACGCCAGTATCATCTTGACCAAAAGCACTTTAAATTTTACTGCAAAAAAACTGCAAAGAAATAATATCATGAAGAATAATAATGTTCTTAGTGAAAATGAAACATTGATTTTCAAAGTATGGTCAAACTCTTACTTTTACGCTTGGCCATTCCCACTTAAATGGAATAAGAAATTTGGTGAGTTTCAATGCCAGAAATCAATGACATGGAAGTTGTTCGCATTTCTCTTTTTAGTATTTTCATTTATATATGCTTTGGTTAACATATGGGTTATATTGGACTACCAAATATTTAATCCGACTCGTTCATATCAACGAATACATACAATTGTGCATTTGGCTGTTACCCTTTGTTACATGTTCACCTGGTATTTGCTAATTGTTACTCCACAATCTGGAGCTATACTTGTTTTCAACGTATTTCTCCACTGGCACAGTTCAGTTTTAAAGAAAATGGAAGGCGGAATGAGCAATAAAAAGGACGCAACCATTTCACAAATTGGATTGATAATCTTGCTTTTGGGAGTTTCTCTCGCTCCTTTACTTGTAGGTCTTGCGTCAATTACAGCGGATATTGATGCGAGTTACTTCTTTCTCGAAAGATTTCTACCAAGTCCTGAGAGTAGAAGTATGGAAACTATTTTGTCTACATTGTTATTTCGCTTTATTTTAAACACGGTTCTTACAATAGAGCCTATTCGATATTTGTCGTTTTTGTGCATCTGTATATTCGTGTTGGTAGTGCGACTCCATGAAATGTCAAGATTTTACGTGATAAAATTTAAAGACTTTGAAACATTTATAATTCATTACTCATCTTTAAAAATTTTATTGCAAACGGTGACCGGGTTTTTGCACATAATTTGGGATTGACGTCTATATTCTGGGGCACTGTGGTATGCTTATGGGTTTGTGTTCAGGTACCACGCATGACGATCAGTGCATTCTTGTATTTTACATTTGCTGTAATAGGGATTGGTGTTTTTGGAATAGGTATTTTGTTGTTGCCAAACTTATGTGAGGTTTTGGATATGTTGTCAGAAGCTGTAACAGTACACAACTTAAGATGCATTTTTAGGAGAGCAAGGAGACCCACGTTTAGAAATAAGGCTAACTGTAAGGTTGCCAAAGCAACAGTTCATATTTGCTTAAAGTATGGGGTCTTTATGAAACTTGAAAGCTGCTTCGTAACTTGGTTTTATTCTTGTTTGATTCAGAGAGCTTTTGACGCTCTTTTGATTTTTGACAATGAATAAGTATAGGCGTATCAAATGTTTGAAATGTGGTGAATGATGAATTCTTTCACTACTATGCTTATTTCAGTTATCTTGAAAATGACGAACATTTACTTATAAAATTTTACTTATTGTATATTTATTGCTCTCATAGTGTATAAGTACAATAGATGCAATGCTAAGCACCTACTTTTAGCTTGAGATGGAACATTACCGAAATAAATAAATCAAATCAAAAGTAAAATATCGTAAATACTGTAATAGTTTTCCTTTACAGCAAATAATTTGATATGGTTATCTTAGTAGCTAAGAAGAAAAGTAATTAATTTGTAGGCTAAATTTAGTTTTATAACTTTGCTTCCATGTTAATATGTTATTTAAATATATTATGAGCAAAAGAAGTGAGCTTAAAATAAAAACTAATTAAATCTACTTCGCATGCTGGAATCTTGTTTATAATTCTTTTCCAACTCTAATTCATTCTTTATCTTTGACGAATCTGCATACAATCCTTCTCCCATAAGTTCAATATCTATCTTATCAGCAAACAACTTCAAAGTTTCAAAGGCTAATTCTCCATCAAATTTCAAAGGAACTAATTGAAATATCCATGTTGTATACGGACTTAGCAAATAATCACCCCCTTTCAGTTTTCTATACACTTCATTAAACTCAACTGGATGTCCTTGCACATTTCTCTCAAAACTGTACTCAATATTTGCCTGTCCCTCTCCAGTCATCATGTAAAATTTATTTTTGAATCTATAGTATGAAACACCACTATGGGACATCAAAACCCAAAAATTTGCCAGCTCTCTTTTTAATTTATTGTCTAATTCTTCTCTGTCATCTAGTACTGTGCTTGATAGTCTAATTTGTATCTCGACCATTCGAAATTTTATCGCATCTTTATTTCGTGGCGACTCCCTCACATCAGCTTTCAAAATCACTTTCTTCCCAGACAAAAACGACCCTATTTCCTCAAACCAATCTGTTCCATGCCATACATAAAATGGATCAGAGGCTCTATAAGAGCTTGTAAAGTTAGAATTAAAAATTGTATCATCATTTGGAAGTATTAATGACTTATACTTTTTCCATTTGTCATAAAGACTATCAATTTTGAATTTGCAAGTTTTCGCCACTTCATCTAATGAATTATTATCAATTTCACTAAATTCTTCAGAGTATGCGGCAGCAAAGGGAAATACCCATTGTTTAAAACTGTGTACCACTTGTTGAGTTTCTCCAAGCAAAATTTTCTTTTTGATTGCGTAATTTGTACTATCTATTATTTCTTTTAGTGGTGAAGACTCCATCCCAAATTCTATGTCTACCTTATTAACATCCGCTAGATAATTTGCTAGTGCTACAGAATTTTCATATTGCTCTAAGCTTTTTGATAGGTCTAATATTTGCGTCAAGCCATCTCGTATTCTATCTATTGCCAATGTAAAACCTTTTTGAGTCACTTGAGCAGAGAGATCTTGCAAATGCTGTTTTATGCTAAAAATATTTTCTTCTAGTTTCCAAATTTTAAAAGCTATATCAGAGCTTGTTAATTGTATTTTGCCCAGTTTTCTTTTCAACTTTTCCACAGAAGGTTTAATACCTTCATTTGCTTTTGTTTGACTCTCTGAAACTTCTAAAATTGTGTTGTTTACTTGATCTAGAGATGCTCTTAAATCTGCTATTTTACTGTCGTCACTTATAAATATACTCAAAAAATCGCCCACTAAATCTGCAATGGTTAGCAAGGTATCCAAGTCCAGTGTATTAATACCAGATATTGTTTTGACTGCTGTATTTGCTAATTTTAATATTTTCCAAAGCACGGAGATAATTTTGGCCATGCTAAAAGAAGTTTCCTTTTTAATTTGGTCTTCGTAGGTAAGGGCTGCTGTGTTTGCATTTGTTAGTAAATATATCAATTGCTTTTGGATTCGTTTTAAGGATTCAGTTAAAAGTTGAACAGCTTCATTTAATGAAGGTCCTACAATATTCATCATAAATTTTTCAAGTTTTCCTTTTTTAATTTTCATGGTTTCCTGAAACTTATTGCGGATAGTTATAATTGCGTCAACTGTTGGTTTAGCCTTAAGACTATCTATTCTCAATTTTACTGACTCAATATACGCTGCTACATCTACTACTGTATATAATTTTTCAGAATATTTAAAGTTATTTAACTGCGTGTAAGCCATTGACAACAAAAGATTGAATTCTGATTGGGTTTTTAAAGATATCTCTTTGTGTTTGCGATGAACATGATTCTCTATTTGTTTGATGAATGATATATAAAACCTGGATATTAACAAGGCATCTGATTTGATGGTCGATTTTTCTAAAATGTCAAGTTCATGCCTGAATTCTTCTAAAGAAAAGTTTCGACTTCGATTGGATGCTTCATCCAAAATATTCATAAACTCAGGAGATATTTTTTCATAATATTCCAGTTTATAATTTAGAATTGTCTCCAATTCAAGAATATGCCTTACTGGTTCTATTGGAGATACTCTATTTTTCGTTATAGCTCCCGCTCTTCCATTCTTTCCGGAGGCAGCTTGTTCTAAATACAAATATTGCTCGCAATTTGGTAGCAGAGGAAAAAGTATTAAAAGTCCCAGACTTCTACATTTTAAACCATATTCAGGTTCTCCACCTTCGCCACCTCTTCCTCCGTCACCAGTGGGACCAATCTTGCCATCTGCATTGCTAACTTGTATTGTGTAAAATGGAGTGGGTTTGTTTTTAAAATTAGTAATTACTCGACCTCCCTTCCCACCAAGTCCACCTGCACCACCATCTCCACCATTCCCCCCTGGAAATCCAGGGTGTCCCTCAAACCCTTGTTCAATTTTAGGGTCATAAAATATTAGAAACAAGTTGACTGATTGGATAAGTTCATAAAGTTCATGTAGTTCGACATCTTTTCCATCTTTCCCCCTTTTACCTCTACCCCCATTCTGCCCCTCCCCACCTGACCCACCATTTGCAAGAATAACAAGACTGGCGTTTTCGTAAATGATGTGGTCAGCTATTCCAAAAAATTCCCCTCCAGGATATCCTGGATTACCTGGAACCCCATCTTCTTCCTTATTGGCCGTCAAAGGAATTATTTCTATTCCATCTTTTCCGTTTAAATTGATTTCAATATTTCCAATAAGATACCACGTTGGTGACACCATAGCTACGCTTAAATGTCTGTATTGCGAGTCTATACCGCGGTCTAAAAATAATGTATCCGCGGCGTATATTTCTAATTGAGTCACATCTTTTAAATTACACTTGGTATCTAACAAATTATCAGACTCGTTAATGACTTCCCCTAAACGCACAAAATTTCCTGATATTATTACTTTATTACAAGAGTCTTTCTTTCCAAGTCTCAACGTAGGCCTGACAAATGCGTAATACAGAATTTTACCTAAAATATTTTCATGAGGATTTGGAATATTTTTGGACACTTCTGAAATGTCAATATCAATCTGCAATACATTGTCATTTCGAATGAACGAAATCCAGTCAATACGGTTTATTTCGCTATCTATACTGAGGGTTAGCTTACTAAAGTTGTTTTGATGTTTTGAAAGTTATAACTGGTGACTACTCTCTTGATAGATATACAATACTCATACCATTTTCTAAGAACTAAGAACTGCTTCTCGGATAGAAGAATCGGTTCAATCCAGGTGTTTATGTGATTTACGTAAGTTCTGTTTTGAATGCGTTCAGAGAAAATTAACCAATTAACTTGATGCTCAAAACTTCTTTCAAATTTTAAATCTATCGTATAATTTAAATGTTTTAAATCAGAACACAACAGACTTTTTGTAAGCAATAATGATGTTGAATTTTCAATCGACATATTTCTCAGACCATTCACTAAATTGCTAAGCTGCTTGTTACAAAAATTTAGCAAATTTATGCTTTCTTCCAAATCATTTACAGCGTAAACTTTCTCAGAGAACCAGACCTGAAAATCGTTTATGAGATTTTGAATACTGCCATGAATAGCATCTCTATATTTTTCTGCTAAGAAGCCTGCTTGTAAACGTGTTTCTGCGTTCAGCGCATATCCAAAATCATCACTATCTCTAAGTATCCCATAATCTAATCTACTGATAAGCCTTGATATTCTCTCTTTGTTTTGGGCCACAGCACATGAGTGCTTCAGTGGTCCACATACCTCTGGATTTCTTGAAAATGATATTCTCAAATATGTACCGTTTTTATCTTGGTGCACTAAAATGTTAAGGAACTCAATTTTTCGAAATATCTCTGACCTCGTGTTATTGTCTTTTTCTAACTGTAATAATTTTATCTGCGTTTCCTTGTAGTCTTGCAGGAAATCTATAATCCCTTGAGTTATTTCTAAATCACTGATAAGTTTCCCTGAATAATCATAATTGTCAACTTTTGTTACTACCAAAGCTATAGAACTATTATAACCTTCAATTCTTCTCAAAAAATTAATCGCATGGGTTGCCAAACTGTTAAAAGCTCTTCTCTCGTAACCTAACAAAACGGAAGTGTAAACAGTGTGAAATATAAATTTTACTCTTTGCGTCCTTCGAAATAATCGGTGCATAAAAAAATTCCCAGCTAAATCGTACACAGATCCTCTTGTGTCATCAAAACCGGGACAGTCGTAAAATGAAACGCTTTCTAAAATTTCATTTTTACTTACGAGAACCAGCTCAGGATATAAAGTTTTGGAGAGGGATGAAGGAGTTCCGATTTTTTCTTTGTTGTCCAAAATCACAAGCTGTCTTCCACAGGGAGTTTCCAGGGCTTCAAGATGGGACATGTCAGAAGATAGAATTTGTACTAGGGTTGTTTTTCCCGTGCCAGTTTTTCCCAGCATGATGACAGCATCTTTAGGATCTCCAAAATATTTGTGGGAATTAAGGGATTCAAGGTTTAGCAGGTTTTCCAAATTGATGTTGGCGTAGAAAGGTGATTGGGACTGTTTGAAGTCCTTAGAAAGTCGGTTACATTTTGGGACACTTTCGATGATGTCATCTTTCAAGTTGCAAACAAACTGGTTAGATGCTTCTATACATTTATTTTTAGGATTTTATGAGCAATTTAAAAATATATATATTTCATACAAATATTTATTTTGTATCATTTATTCATTACCTGAATCAGTGGATGGAATTCCTAGCGCCTGTGTATTTTAGAATTTAGGGAAATTTTGATTGGTGGTAGTATTTTACAGGATATTTTTTAAAGACAATTTCTAACTTACCCATTTAGGCATTAGAAATAATAATAAGAATACAAATTCCAACTTCATTTTTGGTGGTTTAAGCCAAACTAGTGTCTTAAGATGGTAAATTATAATTCTTTAATGACTTGTCTATACACAGTTTCCAAAATTAAAATATACTCTTTCACAACTCATTTTTCAAGCGTTGCTTGTAAGTCAATAAGAGTTCACTGAGAAGCTTCAGTACGGAGATACGTATAGATCATATACCTATGCATAAACTTGTTTAGTTCATGTGACACGTGACTTTGGTGGGAAGTCGGAGTTCATTGTCCAGAATGTGTTTTTTGCGTCAATAGAATGAATGTTGATAAATATCTAATTTTTTTTAGAATGGTGTGGAAGTAAAATATCAATGAAACGATAAAAACATTTATTAAAACCAACAGACACACAAATCTCCAAAACTTTATTAAACAAGTTAGGTACCCTATACCTGAAATGCAGAAATGGCAAGTTATGTTTTGTGTAGTGTTTATTTTTCCAAGCTCATCTTTTGTTATTTTATACGTAGAATAAGTGCAAAAATAGCTTACGTCATAGAAGTAGATAGACTAAATATGCTTAAATCGAGGTTCACTGTAGTTTACATGAAATCTGACGTGATGATTATGTGATAAGAGACTGCAAAAAACTGGAGCAGTCGATTACACCAGTTTTTAGATAGTATGAGTTGTCAGATTGTATAAATTTTCCAATGTTCAAAAATGTGATTAAACTTTATTCTTAGTGTATCACTACATGAGTCATATTTTTATGTGTTTATCAAGGTACGAAATACAAATTTTATGTTCCGTATCCAAAATGTATTAAACCCATTAAATTTACTATTTGTCAGCTTCTTATTTTCGTCATATACACAAGTGACATGTGTCATGTCATGATGCCATGAGATGGCTGAGCGACAAATTTGACACAAGCCATAAAAAATAAACAATTCTTAAAAGACAACATAAAACTCTGGTCCAACCACAAGCAACAACTGCACAGTCAAGTTCATTGCAAAATTCAAGCACACTAAAGGCGTTGACCTATCAATATAGTAATTGCATGATCCAAATCTTATTCTAACTAAGAAAACCACTTTGGTGTGACTCTCCTCCAGACTCCTAATTAATGGATTCTGACTAATTCGGATATACTGAATTCATATCCGTTGTCCGTTTACTGGGAGAAGTCGGTTTTAAATTAATATCAGCATTTAAAAAATAGGCCATAGCGCGCGGAACGCCTGCATACTCCACACATACATTCTTTCTTTTTCCCTCTCCCTCACACACACTCGCGGTGATGGTGATGGCGGTAAAAAAAAAGTTTTAAAGAAAATTGGAAATGAAACATTTGCTTTGACAGTTGATAACTTTGAGTCTGTTCACACTAGTCAGAGCAAGTAAAAAGGGAAACTATAGCTATCTAAACAGGATATAAACGCTTAAGACTAGAGCCCCAATCATAATCTATCTCAAAACCTGTGAGTCACAAGTGGAACGAATAAAGTAGATTTGGTATTCTTAAGATGATTGCTTGAGTGATATTTGCAACATGCGTAAGTAGTTAGTACAGAAAAACAAATAGGAAAAAATCATATCATACGCCATCATCTTATTGTAAGCTATTTAGAGTATTCCTAGATTTTCTTTCTTGTGAGGAAATATAATGTTCCTTTTCCAGTGGATAGCAAATTTATTCTTGTGTAAAGTCACCTATAGGTTTTACCACGGATGGTGCAAGAGTGCCGACTTCCTAATTTTTTTTACTTCATGATAGCCTAATTGAATGTACATTTTTAACTGTTGCTTTTCAACTACTTGAATGGAATGAGAGATTCACATATCATGAATTTACCTACTCATAAGTTATCAGAAGACGCAGAAGAAAAATGTCAAGAGTTCTTGTGCTTTGCTGAAAAATATAGCTTTACAGAGGATGACGTCAGACAACTGTTTCATTTAATTGAGATAGAGAATTACCAGAGACTAAAG
>JAQIXW010004951.1:0-10962 GCA_034700685.1 Willowsia buskii | reverse complement strand
ATTTTTTCGGATTGGACCAATTTTTTGTGGACATTTTATACATTGGACCTCCTTAAATTGGCCGTTTTGCCTTACATTCGAAAACAAATAATGTGATTTTAGAGTCCCCTACTTCCAGAAACTCTATCCTGTTCTCTATTGCACGCTAGAATGATCCTAACAAAATGGTTCCTTCCAGATTGACAAATGACATGCTCAACTTCTTGGATAAACTTGTGGAGAAAGCAACCTCGCAAGAAAATCCGTTGTACAGTCATCCAAAGTGGGAGCCCAAAACAGCAAAGGATTGACAAAACCAGAGAGACAGTGTTAATATTTCTCCAGATGCGAGCGTTGAGTGCAGCTTTGTTTGGCTCCTTACTCTGAGGAAATGTTTGATAACTTCTGCATAAACTAGTTGTATTCATTCTTTAAGGGTTTTAAAATTTAGGCAGTTTTCTTACTATTTCAGTAGACTCCGCCAATAAGATTGTAGCCCACATCTGAATGCCTGTCACAAGAGCGAGAAATGCAACGAGTGCCCACAATATCAAAACTGCAGTAGCAAAAAATGCTGTAACCAAAAAGGAAAAAATAATTATAAAAAAATCATGTATAGTCAGTTACTGATGTTGAAATGGCGTTAAAGTCGTCCACACTTACAAATGGTTGGATCAAAAGAGCCGATACTCGCTTTCACTTGTTTCATCATCTCGGGATTGTGAAAGAAAGCAGGGTCACCAGCGGTCAACCAAATGGACAGGAGCATGAGAATACAGACCAAAAGCAAATCTATCGACAGTAGAACCTGCACGTTACAAAATCACATATTTTATAGCTAGAACTTTAGAATTAGGTGGATTTGTTACAAGTTATTCACTCACCAGATCCTCGATAGCAACAACTTTTGCCCATATTCGCCAACTTGAATTGTCCATAACTCAATTTAAAGCTTTTGTTTTCACCAAACAACTAATAAAAACATAAAATATTGAGTAATCTAATCTCAAGTAATTCTACAATAAAACCCACACTGCGGAGATGCAGAATAAAATGTGAATGTTGCTTTCAGCAGAAATGCAATCATCTCGTTTTAGCAATATGAGGTGATGTATTCATAACGACATGGCTATCATGCTAAAATCGACTTTATTGGAAAAGCTTGTTTGATCAGTGTCTTGTTTCCTCGTTGTGGTAGACCGTGAGTAGTCTGGCGTCAGTGTCATTGAATTTGTTACGTATGCATGTTTAATGAAAACAAAATGGAGAAAGCACTTGTATACAGATAGAATTCGAATTTATTGCCACAATTTGATTACATAGACCAAACTACCATATGACATAGTAAACTTTCTCAAATAATGTCAATATTTACATTTGATGCTATTTGCACTCAACTTAATCGTTTACTGAATACAGTCGAGTCAATGATAGGCACTTATAGCTTGGTAGTAAAAACCCAAAAACGGATACTTAGGTTGTGTAACCATGAATGTCCCTACTGTACCACAGCATCACGGAGAAAGTTGCTAAGTTTTATGATTCTATTCAACCTCTCCAGAAACTACCTGTGTGACTCACATCAAGTGATTTCAACCACCAATCAGTTTATGACATGCACAAAGGATAATATTTATTATTATTATTATATTTTGTAATTTTGTTGCTCTCCATAAAAACTACGAAAACGAGAATTTCTACCTGTTAATTAAAGTTTGACCGTAAAACTACAAAATTTCATTTAGCTTATAGCCATAAGCACCTCTCAGTTTTCATAAGCCTCATAATATTCATTGAGTTTCAAACTTTCCCGGAAATCCTGTGGAGCTCCTTTCTCATCAAAATAGACACCTATTCCCTCCAAGCTCAAGTCCACAGTATCCTCAAACTCTCTAAGATCTGCAAATCCGATTCCTCCAACTTTCACATCAACCAGTTGGAATGTCCACCATGTGTAAGGACTCATCATAAAATCCACACTGGGAGTTGACACCTACAAAATATTTTTATGAGGAATAGTCAGCCAATAGAAAACATTTTATTTTTTACTCGATTGTAGTACCTTGTATTTAGCGCCATTCATTGTCACATGATTGTTATTCTCAGTCCTCTCGAAAGTGTAGCTATATGTAATATTTTGGTCAAAGAAAACGTACTGTGTTCCCATCACCTTATAAAGGGATTTTCCACTGTGGGTCATTTTCATCTGGAAATGGTTCAACTTTTCCTCCAAATCCGTCTGGCGACTACTATTACAAGCTTTGATTACAAGCTCGATATTACTATACTTTATTGCGGACTTTCCTTCGAAGAAAACTCCCAACATTTCCACATCCGCTTTAAAAAGCACTGGTTCACCAGCCAGGAGCCTTTTAATTGAATCCTGAAAAATAATACAAATTAGTACACTAAAAGGATAAATAATATTTTTTAATTTAAAAATTTATCCACCTTAAACTTTCCATTTCTCCAGACGAAAAAAGGCTCCCCAGAATTAAGACCACTCCTGAAGCTCGACACATGCAGCCATTGATCATGCCTCTCAGTGGTGGCCTGATATTTAGCCAATTGAGAACTGAGGTGGGCCAGCTCCCTTTCATAAATTGTGAGGAGTTCTTCCAAACTAGTTGGCGCTCTCGGGTTGGTGGTTTTAGCAGATCCGAAATATTTGTTGGCATAGGGAAAGGACCACTGTTTAAACGCGCCGACTCCCTTCTGATACTCCTCAAGAAATAGATTCGCTTTGGTGAAGAATTCCAGTTTCTTCAAAACCCCGCGAAGTTTGAAGTCGCTAATTTCCTCCAAATTCCAGTTTGCTGCATTATTATTTGAAATAAAGTCCGCCAAATCTTTTTTCTCCTGGTAGCGCTCAATGTGACTGTAGAGGTCTATAAGAAGAAGTAGGGCTTCGTCGAGTGTGTCCAAAACAGTTATGAATTGTTCCGCAACCTTGAACCCTCTGGTGATCTCTTTAATGTAGGTCCTCATCAATTTCAAAACTTTTTTCAGCTCCCATTTTCCCACAGACAGGGCAGCTGCAGATGATCCTTGAATCTTACTGGTTTTGTTTTTTATCTTATCACTCATTGCTTGTAAAGGTGGTAAAATGTCTTCGTAAAAATTGTCACTCATTAGCTTAAAGCCTTTCAAGTTCACTTCCGCTTCTTGAATCAAATATCCAAGCCTCTCGGCCTCCGATGATGTGTCAATTGCATCAAGAATCAAATCTTTTAGTGCGTCAGCGGTATTCAAAGTATTGGCAAGATTTTTTATAATTTTTATCGTCCTCTCTTCTCCCTTTCTCGCCTCCTCCAACCGCTTCAAGTGTTTGTTAGTGGCGTCTCTCATCTTCTCCACTGACGCGTCCACCTCTCTCTCTAAGACAAGTTCCTTCACAGGATCCCTGACATCACTGGAGGTCCTTTTGAGGGCCTCAATTGAAACTTGTGCAGTGTCAGCGATCCTGGTCACATCCCCCAACAGGTTCCCCCCGGCAAGTTGATCCGCTTGTTTCACAATTTTGATTAATTTCTCTGTTTTTGCAATTTTATTCCGAAAATATTCTTTGCTCTCATCCCCGAGCATGTTCACAATCGGAATAGGTAACGCCAGAGATCCTCGTGGTCCTTGGCTGGGTGGCGAGTGCATAAACGACTGTGCCGCTGATGCTCCAGTGGTTATCAGACCCCCTGCAACCATTCCCACAGGCCCCAAAAACTGACAAGCTGCTCCGATAGTCCTCACAACACCGAAGAAGGCACGAGTTTGCATGGCACTTTCAAAATCTCGTTTCGCTTTCTTCCTTCGCTCCAAATCAACTCGAGTGGCGTTAACAAACTCGCCAATTTCCGCAAAGAATTTACTGCTAACGCCATCCATCGCGTTAAACGCCTCTTTAATTGCAGATTTCACAGTAGTTTCAATCAAGTTCTCAACCTCGGTTATCTTCGTATCCAATTTGGTTTTGTAGTTTGACCTTTCGCTCTCAATGACGGATTCTCTCTTGGCCTCTTTTATTGACCTCATTTGACCTATTAATTGGTCAAAATAGTCTTTAGTTTTGATAATGTTCACAGTACCATGGGAGGCTTTCATTCCAACAAGTTTTGTTGCAGCGCTGGAGTAAACGACGAAATATGCCAAGTCGCTATCATTTCCGGAGGAGTAATTCCTGAATGTCGACAGTCTCCTCAAAAACTGGTGGTAGTAGGCAATATATTTTGCTTGTCTCTCATTTTCCGGTAGCTTTCCAATTGGATAAAAAGTTTTCTCAACTTTTAATAGCTCCTCGGCATAGAACCCAATTTCTGACTTGGAAATTAAGCTGTTGCTTGTATCCCACCCATATGTGAAATCTGTGAACTGCGGAGAATGTTGAGTTTCAAAAAAAGCTGCCCTAAACTCCGAAAGGATTTGCCAATATTCTGGATATTTGGGGTAGTAGCCCGGTCTCGTAGTAGTTCCTCCTCTCTCCCCGTCCAAGCCGGAATATCCTTCAGTTAAGGAATCGGATCTTTTACATTTTGACTTAAAATGACCGAGAGACGTAGGAGACGGACTATAACAGCAAGACATATGCCGCCCATCATTTCCCCCTTTGGCACCAACTCCCCCAGAACCTGGGGTCCCCACATTTCCGTACAATGAAGAGGTAAATACATGATTACCTCCCTGATTTCCAAATTTAGTGGCGACCCCAATCAAAGTAATGTTTCCTGCGAGTCCAGGAGAACCACCGTGTCCTCCATTACCTCCATTTCCTCCGGACTGACCTTTTTCTCCTCGCTTAGAATACCAGTCGCCGTAGCAACCACCAAAGTCCCAAAATCCTTGTGAGGGTCTGTCCTCGAGCAGGTTCCCATTTTGAAAGTATCCTCTTTCAGAGTCTGGAGGTGGAGTGAAAGAAATTCCTACGACTATATGAATTTGGTTCAAACTTGCATCATTTCCTGACGCTCCCACATGGCCGTCTCCTCCATCCTGACCATTCCCTCCATTCCCACCGTCCGCATAAATTTTAAGTTTCTTTCCATTCTCAATTCTC
This sequence comes from Willowsia buskii, assembly GCA_034700685.1. Classification (NCBI taxonomy): domain Eukaryota; kingdom Metazoa; phylum Arthropoda; class Collembola; order Entomobryomorpha; family Entomobryidae; genus Willowsia; species Willowsia buskii. The sequence continues at coordinate 5,939 of JAQIXW010004951.1, read as the reverse complement.
CCATAAACTCCATAGAGGGAACCACCATTTTGTGCTGGCCTGCCTGTCAACCCATCTCTTCCACTTTCGCCAAATGAGGAGCCACTTTCCGCTTTAGCAAAAGAGCTAGGTTGGGATCCAGCTAGAAGAATGACACGATTTTTATCGTCATCTGCAGCTATAACTTGCCATATCGGTGCAATCACATAAATCTGCATCTGCCTTCCTTTTGCGTCTATGCTCTCATCAATGAATAGTCGCTCGGACGCCATAAAATTGACAATGTTGAAACGAAACCAGCCACAATCCCCCGAACTCATTAAAGCCCTCAATACTCTGCTCAGCATCAGGTAATTCCCAGCAACATACAGACTGCTTGTGTTTATATCGCACCAAATTTTCAGAGTGGGCACATTTCGGCGAAAAAGCTTATACAGAAATTTTTTGTCTTTTGCATTTAACTTATCCCAGATCATCATAATCTCAATGTCTACAGAAACGAGGTTGTTTTCGTGTATAAAAGTGAGCACACTGTTTTCATCCACATTTGCGACTCTCCCGCCCAAATCGTAAAATTTATTCTGAATTTCATATTCAGCAAACCTCACTTCCGCTTTGGAGCAAAAATTGTAAAACTTTTGCATATTGCTTAACTCCAGTGAAAATTTCTGTATGTGCGCAAGACCCACGGGCTCCAGCCAGGTGAAGTTTCCTGTTTGACTTTTTGTTTTTTCAAACAATTGAATCTCTTGCTCTAGTTTTTTTAAGCAGAAAATATTTTTGTGATTTTGTAATAGCCTTAGATCTCCATATACGAATTCCATCTTGGAGGTGAACTCCTCCACAAATGTAGGACCACTTAATGTACTTGTATTTGCATTTGTAATTAGCTCTGCAAAATTCTTAGCAATTTTATTTAGTAGTTGAAAGGATTCCTCAGATATTAAGGTCTCCTCTTTGTAAAAAATTGACTGAAATTGGGTTTTTGCATGAGTTACAATTTCTAAAATAATTTTTCCAATTTTGGACTTTATCTCTTCAATTTGTTTATCCACTTGCGCAATCGTCTCTGGCTTGAGAGTGATCTGGAAATCTTGCTGAGTGATAGGTGAGTAGGTTAATGTCTCTTTGAACAACTGGGTGATTTGTCGCTTTGTATTTTGAAACATTTTCGTTTCCAGTGGTCCACATCTTGTTGGATTTCTGACGAAAACAATTTTAACCCTATTCCTTTCCATTAGGGACTCAACAAATTCTATTTTCGACTGATTTGTTGCTTTCTCTGTGTGATTTTGAGTGGCCAGAATTTTCATTCTTATTTTTGGGATATATGTGTGCTGAAAGAAGCGAGTAATTTGGGTAATAATTTCACTATCAGATAAATATTTTCCTGAATGAGGTTCATAGTTGTCCACATTTACGACCACAAGTCCTATAGAATTTCTCAGCCTTTTTGCATTCTTCAACAATTTCGTGGCAGATGCGACCAGTTGGTCGAATCCATTTATGTCATCCCCACTTTTCATAGAAGATGCTTCAACAGTAAATAGGAATTTAGCAGATCTTGCAGAATGAAGGAGATACTCCAAAAAAGATACCGCCGCAATATCCATCTCCATGCTACGAGTCACGTCAAATCCGGGGCAGTCCCAGATCAGCATCTCACTTCCAGACTGGAAGAAAAGGTGGGGGACAATGGACTCAGAAATTTGTGCAAATCTTGTACCCTGCTTATTGCTCTTAACAATTATCATTTCTCCGTTCTCTTTGTAAAGTGCATGAAGACGAGCCAAGTCTCCAAAGAGCATCTGAGTCAGTATTGACTTCCCAGAGTTTTTGCTTCCCAGGATAAATAAAGGTTGATATTGAGATGTTTTGTGGGTGAGGTTTTGCTTATTGATTTTGGCAATTCCCTCAGATAGCATGGCTTTTAGAGGAGGAATTTCAACCTTTCTGGTATCCTCACTTGGAATATAATGGGCGCACTCTATTCCATCTAAGGACCTTTGCACCAGGTCCTCAAGATATTTTTTATCGTTTCTTGGAATCGTCTCCCAAACAGAGGAAACTTTTGATGGAACATTCTTCAGTTTCCCAATTATAAGAAAATTTAGCACATTTCCATCTTCAATGTATTTAGTCATATTAAGTATTTTAGAGACACGCACTAAAACCGATTGTTTCTCGTCTAGATCAGTATTCGTCTCTTTACAAAACTCATAAAAGTCTTGAAGCACCCCAATCCTTTTCTCAAGTTCCCTCCAATCTGGAAGCTTCGTTGGAGGAAATAAATTTATTTGGAGTTGATTATTGGTCATATTTTTATAAAACTCCAGTTGTTTTTCATATTGTCTCAGTTCAGAAATGATTGTGGCGTTTATGGGAAAACTGAGATTTGTATGGAGCTGGTAAAGAGACTCCCCATTTTGGTTTGAATTTTCGTAAAATATCTGATAATTTTGTAGTATAGATTCTGTGGCATTTAATAAACCAAGAGCTGTATCAATGTCTGTGGGTAGATTTGCGTAAAAATGTTTATCAAGCTGGGTCCTTATGTTTGTTACTGCCTTGATAAAGCTATTTTGAATCTGCGTCACCACAGCAGGCATAAAATTATTGCTTACATCAGTGTATGTTGAGTCCTTAAGGGTGAATCGGAAGTCGTTTGGGGTGACCACAGAATACTTCAGAGTTTTGTTGTACATTTGTGTAATTTTAGTTCTTGAATCAAGTATTGATGACATTTCTTTCAGCGGTCCGCAATCCTGAGGGCTCCTTTGAAAAAATATTCTTGGCTCCTGGCCCACTTCGTCAAGCGCAAGTACTCCAGTGATAAAATCAATTTTGCTTTGAATCTCCACTTTTTCTTCCGCCGTAGTTTTGTCAGAATTTAAATTTGCTCTTAAATTGGCCAAATATGTATTCTGAAGGAATTCTACAATTTGTGCCATGATAACATCGTCAGTTAAATAACCGCCAGTTTCAGTACTATAGCTTCCCACTTTTGTAAGCAGCAGCCCAATAGAATCTCTCATTCTCGGGATATTTTTTATCAGTCTGGTGGCATGGGTAACTAATTTGGTAATATCGGATCTGTCATGTCCAGCTTTCACTGATGAATGGAGAAGCAGAAATAAAAATTTCGCGTGCTTGGTCGTGTCCAATGCATGCTTTAAAAAATACATTGCTGCAATATCTAAGTCGCTGCCGCGAGTGTCATCAAATCCTGGGCAGTCCCAAAACGCCACATGGCCCCCAGGATGGACAATATATTCTGGAAATAGTGTTTTTGAAACTGTGGATGGTGCCCCGATTCGATTGTCATCGTCAAAAATAAAAAGACTGCCTTTTCCCGTCTTAGTGGCGTGAAGACGAGTTAAATCACCGATGAGTATTTGTGTCACTGTTGTTTTTCCTGATCCAGTATTTCCCAGAATAAAAACGGCGCTGTCTTTGGTTCCTGACATTGGACTTTCATCTCTCTGTGTATTCATTAAAGTGACACCATGTATCAACAAACTGTCTAGTGGCTGACTTAAAACTGTTAGCTTTGGGGGTTTTGGTGGAGCTGCTTTGCATTCCCATTTTGGTTTCGGTGTGGTACTTGTTGTTGTGAAGTGTGAGCAATGATAAGAGTAGTTTGGGTTCCTTGGGCAATTCTGAAGCAAATCATATATTGTAGGTGGGCTACTAGTAGATTCGATATTTGAAGCACTTCCGAAAACATCATTAACCAATAAACCTACTGCACAAAAGAGTATTTGCACTTTACTGAACATTTTTATGATTAGTTTTTTATGATTTATTTTAGCATGATCACTTTAGCACAAGAAAAATATAAACTTTTAAGTTATGAGTGTTTAAACAAGCAGAAATATGGATGTATAAATCACAGACTTGAAAGACAGTCAGAGTGGCAATTTCAAACAGAATCGTATCTGGCGATTTTTGCTCAGTTTTATACAAGTTTTTCTGCTAGTATAACAATATTCGAAATATGTAATATCACATAAATTTGTTGAGTGACTCATACCTTTTTATATGTACATTTTTAGATGATATATGTTGTATTTATGTGTACATATGATGCATTTATTAAGAAATCGACTTACCAAGTAAAGTAATAATGATAAAAACATTTAGTTATCAATTTCGCATCCATGACTTACTTGACATCGTTGATTAACTTTTACGTGGAATTGCAATTGCCAATGAGTTTTTCGCTCGCTTAGAGCACATTAAGTCGCTATAAAAAATACATTTAAGCGACATCCCAATAGTTTGAAAATGTTTTTAATTTTTTGCAAAACGATTTATGCACGAAGCTAAAAGGTATATTGTGAACAGTTTTATTAATAAATACAGCACAAAAAATTATGTTGTTTTGCAAAGAATAACTGGAATTTGTAAGAACTGGAATCACGCTTCCTAGTAACAAGTGAAAGGGCAATGAAAGAAAGATGATGATTCGAGTTTTAACCTGGTTTGGCATTTTATTTGTTTATTCGATTCATAAATACAATTTACCGAGTAATTTCATGTCAAAACTTTTTGGGGTTAAGTGGTAAAGACCCAGGTTTCTCAGGAAGCTATGTGAATGTTTGACACCAGTAATCAATATTGCTAATTGAAAATTTTCAAACATTTTGTATTTATTTATTTAGTTAGGAAGATGTGCAGATGTGAAAGACCCCGTTGAATTCAAAGGAACATCTTCAAATTGCGTGGGTTGACTGTTGGGTGGACAGTTTATGTCATTTTTCTCTTCCGTGTCCTGTTCCAAGCTTTTTTTATGCTTTTTTTGTGACATCGTAAGCAATAACTCTTTATCGTAATAACAGGAAAATAAAACCTTTTCTGTGCATGCTTCTACAAAAAAAATATAGCAGACACGAAACTCAAATAAACCGAGCGTATAGGTGCACAGCACAGAAATTGACAACAAATATTTGAATTCAAACTGAATGCCTTATGTACCTAATAATTACAAAAATAATAATCATTAAATACACTACAATGGACGTATTTGGTCAGTCTTGTTGACTATTTATGTTGATAAAATAAATTCATTGAAAGGATTTTCGCTTCACCACAATGCATGAAAGTGTATATTATTCAACTAATCTCTAAAAGATCCATGCGTCTGTACTGGACTGGTTCTTTATTGGTATGAGTGTGGATGAAAACAGACGAAAAAGTATCATTTATTCCGTGCGCATCACATCGTAAGCTCTCTTTTGCTCAAGCATCTCCCAGTATTCACAGCACTAGTACAGAAATCCTGCTCATAAATGCTTTCTGAATTCAACAGAATAAAAAATCTGAACTTGTGAGAGTTGAAAATTGCCAAGCACAAGACTGAATACGTGTTTATGGGAAATTCACAAGTAAACTAGTTTCGCATACTGCTTCACTTTGTTCTTTATCATGATTTATTAAAAGAAACCACTTACTGCTTTACTCAGAAGTGCTTGGCCGAGGTGGTTTATTATTGTGTAGTTTTGGAGCCGGTGTTTTTATAGAGCAGATGTCAGGATTCACTAGATGCTTGCTTTGATGTTTATAATATAATGTTTGTAATCTATTTTAAGTATTAATAAAAGCTTTAGTTTAGCTTACTTTACAAGTTTTAGCATACTTTTAAATGAAACAGTTGAGTTCAAATATGTAATAGTTAGGTGTAGGTATTCAATGAAGCAGCATTTTTTCTTGCATTTATGAAATCTGAAGAAAATTAAAACCCATCGTTCAATTAATACAACGATGACAGTCAACGTTTCTTTTCTCTGCAAAAAACGAAGAAACGTTGGCTAAAAAATATTGTAATGGTAAGGCAGTTGCATATGCAAAAGTAGTCGACTCAAGTGGAAAATGCAATGCAGACCTTACCGGCCTTTTCCTTGCAAGACCTGTTCCTTGCAAGGGTACTTTTCCCAGCAAGACCTGTTCCTTGCATGACC
>JAQIXW010004950.1:0-10963 GCA_034700685.1 Willowsia buskii | reverse complement strand
CTTTTTGGAATTGTGCAACCGCCCATTTCCTTATCTGTGATTGCGGAATGTAAAAAGCCAGCAGCGAGCAGAGATAAATGGAGTAACGTCTCCATAATTACAGATTCCATATATGGCATTCTGGAAATAATTTACGAAATTAATTGCATAAATTTCTTTACAAATCTTTTTGCATTTCATGATAACTCCAGGTTGCTTTGATCTATCCGACAATTAAAGTGATCTAGAATCTCCAAGGACGGAATCCAGCTCTTCATGAAGCTTCTTTTGGACCTTCAAGTTATCACTGAGGAAGATAAGCAACCACATAATTGTGTTTAAAAGTGGTTTCACTTCAGGGCTGTAAAAAGTCGCTGACTTTGGCCTCCAGATTCTTTCCTTTAAAAACAAATGTCGAGAAATTAGGGTCAGCCAACGTATCTTTGATGAGCTTTAAGTCGTTTAATACAATCGCACTAGAAATATCAAAAAGGCATGATATTTAGATGAAGATAAGAAATAGTTAGCTTTTTAAATTAATTAACTGTTACTTAAGATATCACATTTACATTTGGTAAACCTTCCCATAATTTTCCGCCCATTGTGCAATTTTCAGATGACCATGAGTACCCATTTGGAAGGCATTTCCAACAATTGGAAATCCGACAGGTCATAAGAAAAATATATATAAAATAGTGTTCAGGCACATTCGAAACTAAATGTCTCTTTGTTTTAATTATTATCATACCTGGTATTAAATTTCTTCGGGATTTTGCATACTGATATGCTATAAATGCTACAAAAGCAAAAAGCATGAGCAGCTCAGTTAAATTTAAGCTTAACATTATCCCCAATTAAAAACTGCTGGAGCCCTAAAAATGTTTTGGGCTAGCGATTCCAGATGATTTGCAAAATGAAAAAGAACGCAATCTATCTTACATGCGTAAAATTGATGTGAGATTTGGAGCTTATATTTGTGGACATGACCTTAAATGGTTAATTGATATCTTAAATATGAAAACATTGTTATTATGCTGGGTGGAGTGGAGATCAAAGCAAAATCAAAATCACTGTTTTCTGTACTGCTGTCTGTCATAAGCTACATTTTGGGTCTATTTTGTGAGTGAATTGACCTTGATTCATTTTGTTTGTATTTGGATGACCATATTATGTAAGGAGGTATTATTTTAGGCTTTCATTATAAACTTAAACTATATGATTTTATTTACTCAGATATGGGAGGACATCAGTTTACATTTAATTTTTTGTCACAAATTTGCACAATTAGAGATCTCTATCCACTGCACCAAATAAAGACTGTATAAATAAGTAGTAAATAATTATGGCTAACAAATTATCAGTTTTTTTAATTACACAATTTTCGGTGTTAAATAATGTTATATCTTATTTCAAATCCTTTGCGACTTTCACGGCCGCACAGGCGTCAACCAACCCATACCCATAAACATTATTTGGGTACTCATCACACATATCGTCTGCCATAACATTGCACAAAATATTGGAGCTTTTGGCATATGAATTACTTGCACTCTGCTTAACCCCCTTTAAATCAATTATCTTTGTATTTGCAGTCCCAGTAATAATATTATACGCCACTGTGTAATTCCAAGCAAAATTCGGATTTGCACAAACCATCAAAGCAATCACACCCGCGACATGTGGCGCCGCCATGGAAGTCCCCATTATGGAAATATAAGAATTAGTATTCGGAATCCAAGAAGAGTTTATGTTAACTCCAGGAGCCACTATATCCGGTTTTGTTACAATGCAAATCGGCTTATTTTGCACAGCATCTCCCACACAGGAATATACAGTCGATGGAGGCAATATGCAGGTTCCTGCAGCTGTGCTATTTTTTGTAAACGGCTGCCCCATAATTGCTGGACCACGCGACGAAAAATATGCTATCGTCACAGTCGAGTCGACAGCTCCAACTGCCATTGCAATGTCATAAGATGCGGGGGAAGTTCCCGTGCCACAACCAGGTCCAAAATTGCCCATAGCAACAGTTGACATTATTCCGAGGGCGTTCCACATAACCCAAACTTTGTAAATGGCATTGTCTGGCCTTAGCTCTTGTGCTCCAAACCCACCATTATCATCCTCATAATAACTGTTGTTTATCTGGAATGAAGTAGAAAAATTTCAATTCCTAAAAATTCGTATAATTTTAAAAGTTGACCCAGAAATTATAATTTCCATACCACATGTGGCCGTACGGAACAGTTCTTTGAGCTCGTGTCATTCCATTTCCACGGGCATGCCATGAATTGAGCGCATGAAATGATGGCAGAGTCAGAAAAATAATCTCCTTCTCCCAGACGACAAGCTATCCAGCGAGCTCCTGGAGCCACTCCCACATTTTTCCCGACCATTGTTCCGATGGTGTGCGTTCCATGGCCACCATTATCGTAAGGAAATGGACTAACTGTTTTATTCGCACCATCCCACCAGCCGTAAGGCTGATTTAACCAGTTGCCTATAAGTTCCGTGTGATTCCACACTGCTCCGGTCTGGAAAAAATATAGTTTATTGAAACACAAAAAATATTTGATATATAATTAAATTTTAATTTTTATCTTACATCGAGCGAACCAACAATTGTATTGTTGCCCAAACAAGTGATGCTTTTACACCTGGCGTTAATTAGACCAATGTTCCAGGTACTATTTCCAGTAATTGGCTCAGATGGAGATGGTTTTGAAGGATTTTGTCTAAATATTTTTGGCAACCGAATGCGTACCACAATTTGGACACCAGCAATGCTAATAACTTGCTCGAGAGTGACGCCCCTAATGAAAATCATGTTGGTAATCCAAAGTACTTCGAATTCGAGACCTAACTGCTCTAGTACATCAATGAGAGAGGACATTCCTTGCCTCACAGATAGAATAAGGTCGTTCAGCATGTCTGTTAAATCATCTCCTCTACTTCCGGGTCCCAATCTGGTGTTGGATGTTGAAACCAAAGATTTTATTTTTTGAAGTGAATTTTCCATCTTTGTCTGACCCGCCGGCAAATCCTGGCATTCAATCATGGCGTCTGCGTTTGTTGCTTTTGCTAAGCGATCTCGGAGTTGAGGGCTGATCTTATTTGATTCATCATCAGCACAGGTTGAGAATATCCAAAATGCTAAGAGTAAACTGGCAGAAAACTTTGTCATGTTTTAAAATTGTCGTTCAGTACAACTTCAAATGTCAAATGTCTCACTTAATTATTTAGCTTTATTTAAGCGAAATTATATTTATTTAGCTAATTGTATAAAAAATAAACTATGTTAACGATATGCAAGTCTACATTTAGGATTGCTAAAAAATCCGCTTTAGAGTTGAGTCAAGCCAAATAATGAATTGAGCTTAGAATGCAGATTTAAACAGATTTTGATGCTACAACCTGTTTTCTAACTAATTGAAAGAGTTCTCTTACAATTAACCAATAAAATAAGAGCTGCTACTATTTAAAAGAGAAGACAGGAGAATTCTGCTGACGTGAGTATTCTGTTTGCAGAGGTAATGGAAATGTACCTAACCTAGTATTAACACTAATAGTAAGCAAGTTTTATGAGTACTCATTTTAAATATATTTATAGAACGAAGTGTGAAAAGTCACTAAGTTTTTAAGAAAACAGAATCGTGAAGCGTGAATCCCTTTTCATGTAGGTTTTGTAAAGAAAACCCGAAAATAAGATGACAGTGAAACAGAAGTAAAAAAACACGTCAATTATAAATATAACGAATATAAATCAGCTTTACAGCATTTACAGTACAATTTTTATATTGGTTCATTCAATTATTTTGACGAACTATTGAAAAATGTTAAGTTATTAAATAACATCAGCTAACATGGCATATTTCAGCAACTTAAGTAGCTTTTTCCTGCAGTACATGTAACCAGATTAATTGCTTCTTCAGATCAATCTTTTATTTTAATAGTTTTAAAGTTTTACAGCGTTACTTGGTAGAAGGAAAAAATGCTGAATGTACGTATTTATTTTCATCTGCCATGGCAACAGCACAACACGAAACCCAAATATTTCTTGGTAAGCAAGCAAAAATAAAAGGTAATAAAAAGATTAAAACATGAAGGTAGAAAGAATGTGTACCCCAAAAACAATTGAAAATACAATTGAATTTTAGGCCTGTTCAAAAAGCAAAAAGGAAGGGTACATATGACAGTTGTGCTGATAAGCAAATGTGGGGTACATACAAGTATGTTGACTTTTGAAACAAAATATCAAATTATAAGTTTAGTTTTGAACGCTTTGTTGTGGTGTTACTGAGTGACCTAAATATGAATGCCTTTTATTCTCCAAAATGCTCTGAAACGGAGAAATGGGCTAAATTTAGTACAAAATATTTTCCTTGTAACACTAACAGCTTGTAAGCAAGTAACTCTGTGACGGTGAGCGCTTGAATGGATCTCATTCACTAAAGTACTTTATCGACTTTATGCTTTATTAACGCTGGGGTGCCTAAGAGGCAAAAAAAGTTTTCCTTAAAAAATAAGTCTGCCTCTGTTTAGCAAAATAATGGTTCAATTTCATTTTTTATGAAGCAAATAAAACATCGTTTTTTAATCAATTAATAAGTGACCTAATTTTTCTTATTGGCCGTTTTAAAGCTCACACCGAAATATTTAACTTTATTTCGTCCAAATTGACTTAATAGAAAAGCTGGCACTATGAACGCCGCAAATTTGGGTGGTTTTTTCGTCTTTCTAATTTTATCAAAATACAATGCTCTCTGTGACGATACAGATAGCTCAAATAAAATTGACCCGGACGTTAATAAAAGTTTCGAAAATGGGGATAATCCAAATTTAGTTGTTGATTGCAAACCTCCCCCACCATCCCAAGATTCCCTTGAAGATCCGATTCCAATCGACCAATTACTAAGAAAAACTATGGCACTTCCAGGCTTCAAAAATAAAGCAGAAAGGGACAATTTATTGACCAACACACTTCAAAACGCAGTCTCCTCACTTCTCAACTCTTTATCCCCGTTGACCGATATCCTAGACGAAAGTAATGTGGACTACAGCTTTATCTGGTTATCCGGACAGCTTGTCATTTACCAGTTGCCTTTGGCACTTCTAAATAAGCTTGCTGCTTCAAGTGTTGTCGTGTGGATAAGGCTTGATAAAGTGATAAGTCCAGCGTCCACTTTTAAGCCAGTGCCAAGATCTCCGCCAACCGGAAATAGTACGTGGAACCTGGGACTAATTGACGCCAGGTGTGGGAACATCACATGTTTTGGAAAAGGAGTCAAAATTGGCATAATTGATGTGAGTACAAAATTACATATTCTGATTTTTTCAAGACAAGAATTTTCTTTGAAAATTTGCTTTTTAAAAAAATTTGCAGACTGGAGTTATGTACAATCATACGGAATTAGTAAAAAACTGGGCTGGTCAACCTTATGGCTGGTGGAATGGGACTGGTCCTAACACATCCACTGCGTTTCCGGAAGACAAGGACGGACGAGGCACCCAAACCATAGGGCTCGCTGTAGGAAAAAATATTGGCGTCGCTCCCGACGCCACCTGGATGGCATGTCAAGCATGCGCACCAGATTCATCAGGTTGCACACAAGCTGCATATCTGCTATGTGCGCAGTACATGGCTTGTCCTTGGCAGTGGAATGATACGTCACCTAACAGAAAAACTATGAACTGCACTTATCGCCCTGACATCGTAATCTACAGTGCTGCCACTAATGTTGGAGGTCAACTATTTGACCAGAGTTTATTCTGGTTTTATAAATCTATCGAAAATCTGCACTCTAAGGGAATCGTCACCGTTGCTTCAATGGGGGACAATGGGCCCTACTGCAATGTAGGGTCTACCCCTGCCATTCATGATATCGAATTGGCGGTGGGTGCGGTTGATCAAACTGTGACAATTTGGGATAGTTCATCTCGTGGACCGGTAATTACAAATGTGACGTTTACAGCTAATACTACGGCGGCACGAACATGTCCGAAGTTTTCTGGAGATCAGGAACAATGCATGGGAACTGGAAAGAATGAGAAAGTTTGTACGATGATCAAACCGGACATTGTTGCCCCAGGGGTGAATCTGACTACGTCAACGACTACATCTACAACAGCTTATGCGGTTGTTAGTGGTACAGGATTTGCGGCGGCCGAGGTAGCGGGGATCATTGCGTTGATGATTTGCTCAAATAGAAATGTTACTTGGGATTATAAACTGGCGTATCAAGTGTTGACAAAGTCGGCTGATATATCGATGATTGATCTTAAGAATGGGAGCAAGGGTTCACCACAACAGTTTGTGGTCAGTTCTCATTTGTTTTGTGATTTGATATTGTCAGGAATTTGTAAAGGTTTTCCGAACAATTTGTATGGATATGGACTCGCTTATGCTTGTGGGGCTGTGATGGCGGCAAAAAGTTTGAAAAATTAGTATAAATTAAGTGATCTAATGTAATACAATAGCTTTTATGGAATCGGAATAAGAAGTAAATCGAAAACGAAATTGAAAATCGAAATTGTTGGACTAGATTAAAATTGTTTGGTATACTAAAGTTTTATATAACATTAAAAATATATTTTTAAAATAATTATCTATAAAACATTGTAGCTTTGTAAAATATTTTGCATAATAAAGGCACATAAAAAATAAATGTTTTGAGCCAGCTACCCCGATGATCTGAGAAATTTGAATAAGAATGCAATCTACATGCGTAAAAATAGATATCAGATTTGGAACTTTTATTGGTGGGCAGGACCATAGTTATGGGATCTCATAAATTTATGTTATTATTATGCAGAAGTGGAATGAAAAATGAATATTTACTTTTGTGCTGCTGTCTGTGATGAGTTGTAGTGGTTTTAAATGAACTGACCTTGATTCGTTTTGTTTGTGCTTGATTGAGTGCATTATGTAAGACGTTAAATATTTTAAGCTTGCATATGAACCTACACATTGTTTGCATTTATTGATATTTGAATGATTTCAGTTTACATTTGATATTTTGTTACTAATTTTAACAGACATTTCTACTTGAATTAAATTAGTCACAGATATGGCTAAGGATTAATTAGTTATTTTTAAAAGAGTAATTCCATATATTCAATTAAATACTTTATTTTACCTTTAACAATTTCATAATTTATTTCAAGCTCTTTGAAACATTCACTGCATTACACGCATTAATCAACCCATATCCATAAACATTATTGGGATATTCGTTACACATATCGTCTGCCATAACATTGCAAAAAATATTTGAGCTTTTCGAGTACGAATCACTAGCACTATGTTTAACTCCCTTTAAATCAATCATGCTCGTGTCTGCAGTCCCAGTAATTATTTCATACGCAACTGTGTAGTTCCAAGCGAAATTCGGATTTGCACAAACCATCAGAGCAATCACTCCCGCCACATGTGGCGCCGCCATAGAAGTGCCCATTATGGAAATATAAGAATTAGTATTTGGAATCCAAGAAGAGTTTATGTTAACTCCAGGAGCTACTATATCAGGTTTCGTTACAACGCAAATCGGCTTGTTTTGCACAGCATCTCCCACACAGGAATATACAGTGGATGGTGGAAGTATGCAAGTTCCTGCGGCTGTGCTATTTTTTGTAAACGGCTGCCCCATAATTGCCGGACCACGCGACGAAAAATATGCTATCGTCACAGTCGAGTCGACAGCTCCAACTGCCATTGCAATATCAAAAGTTCCTGGTAAACCTCCAGTGCCACAACCAGGACCCCTATTGCCCATAGAAAAAGTGGACATAATTCCAAGGGCGTTCCAAACTTGCAAAAACTTGTAGTACGGACTGTCCTTCGTATTATTTAATTGTTGTGCTCCACCACGCGCTCCATAACTGTTATTTATCTGGAATAAAATTGAAATTTGTCAATTTCCATCAAATCATTTCATTAAAGTATAACTCATCTTGAAGCAATTATTTCCATACCACATGTGGTCGTACAGAACAGTTCGTTTTCGTCGTGTCATTCCACATCCATGGGCATGCCATGAATTGAGCACATTCAATAATTGCTGACTCATTAAAAGGGCCATCGCCCGCACGACACGCTACCCAGCGAGAGGCTGGAGCCACTCCCACATTTTTCCCAGCCATTGTTCCGATTGTGTGAGTGCCATGTCCATTTTTGTCGTAGGGAAATGGACTAATTGTTTTATTTGCACCATCCCACCAGCCGTAAGGTTGATTTAACCAGCTGCCAATAAGTTCTGTGTGGTTCCATATTGCTCCACTCTAAAAATACAGACATTAATTTATATTAAAGGTAATTAATTATAGTCATTAAATATTAACCGGAAATTTTAATTTGAATGAAGTTATCTTACATCAATCGAACCAACAATTGTATTGTTGCCCAGACAAGTGATACTTTTACACCTGGCGTTAATTAGACCAATGTTCCAGGTACTATTTCCAGTGATCGGTTCTCTTTCTGGAGATGGCTTTGGGGGGACTTGGTCAATTATCTCTTGCAAACGAATGCGTACCACAATTTGAACGCCAGCAATTGAAATAACTTGCTCGAGAGTGACGCCTCTGACGAGAATCATGTTGACAATCCAAAACCTTTGAAATACCAAACCTAATTGGTCAAGCAGAGTAGTGACTGGGGACATTCCTTGTGTCACAGTTTGGACAAGGCCGTTTAACAAGACTGTCAAATCATCTCCTCTACTTCCAGGTCCCAATCTTGTGTTGGATGTGGAAACTAATGATTTTATTTTTCTTAGTGAAGTCTCCAAATTTTTTTGACTGCCTGGTAAATCTAGACATTCTACCATAACGTCAGAGGTTTTTTCGATTGCGAAATGATCCCAGAGTTCTGGGCTAATCTTGTTTGTTTCCTCATCAGCACAGGATGAGAATATCCAAAATGCTAGGAGCAAACTGGCAGAAAACTTGATCATGTTTTTAAATTGTCGTTCAGTACAACTTGAAATGTCAATTGTCCCACTTAATCACGGCTTTTCTTTACAGCTGAATTATATTTATTTAGCTAATTGTACAAAAACCCAACTGGAACAACGATATGTAAGTTTTACATGCCATAATTTTTTTCATAGAAAGAGTTCACTTGCAATTAACACATTAAATAAGTGATTCTAAATATAACGAATAAAAATCAGTTTTACTGCATTTGCAGTACAAATTTTATACTCAATTTGATTCGTTTAATAATTTTAACTATTGAAAAACTCAAGTTAATAAATAACATATTAGTAAGCATATTTCACTGATTTAAGGCTCTTTTTCCTACTGTACATGTAAACAAAATATTTGTTACTTCAGATCAATCTTTTATTTTAATAGTTTTAATGCTTTTACAGCGTTACTTGATTAGTACTATTGGGTGGCAGAAAAAAATGCTGAAAACATATTTCCATCTGTCATGGAAACAGCACGACACTAAAACCAAATATTTCTTGGTAAGCAAGCAAAAATAGAAGGTAACAAAAAAGATTAAAACACGAAGGTAGAAAGAATGTGCATCCAAAAACAATTGAAAATACAGTTGAATTTTAAACCAGCTCAAACTGAAAAAACTGAACTAAACTAAACTAAACTGAACTAAACTGCAAAAAGGATCGGTGGATACGGCAGTTGTGCTAATAAGCATATATGGGGTACATACAAATATACTGACTTTTATAACAAAATATCCAATTATACGTTTAGTTCGTACATTGTGTTTTGTTACTGAGTGACCTAAATATGAATACCTTTTATTCTCTAAATTGCTATGAAGCAGAGAAAACAGGTTAAATCCAGTACAAAATATTTTTCTTACACTAACTGGTTGTATCTGCAAGTAGCTCTGTGACGGTGAGCGCTTGAATAGATCTCATTCACTAAACTACTTTATGCACTTTATGCTCTACTAACGCAAGGGTGCCTATGAGTTAAAAAAGTTTTCCTTTGTTGTTAAAAATATTGTGTTTAAAGTGTTAAAAAATTTATAAATAAGTTGATTCATCTGACCTAGATTTTTTAATTGGCTGTAACGCTATAATCCCCAGTTAATAAATTGTTTTTATTTATCTGCTAAGTTCAAACCACCGACATTAGTTCCGGTTAAAAACCTTGTCAATATGAACGCCACAAATTTTTGTATGGTATTTGTACTGTTTATTGTTTCAAAATATCAGGCCAACTGTGACTCGGACAGCTCGAGTAAAATTGACCCTGCCGTAAATAAAAGTTATAAAAATGGTGACAGTCCAAATTTACTTGTTGGCTGCCAACCTCCCCCATCACAAGCCCCTCTTGAAGATGTGCTTCCTCCAATACTAAGAAAAATGGGAGCGTTTCCAGGGCTAAAAAATAAAGCAAAAAGAGACCAACTGTTAACAGAGACGCTTCAAAATACTGTGTCCTCAGTTCTCAGCTCTTTGTCAGCCTTAACCGACTTACTAAATGGAAATGGTATTGAATATCATTTTTTATGGCTATCTAACCAGTTCGTTATCTACCAGTTACCTGAAGGACTTCTGCAAAAGGTGGCATCTTTAGGGATTGTCTTGTGGATACGGCTTGATAAGAACCTCATCCCACCATCTACTCAAAATCCTGTGCTGAGATCTCCACCAACCGGAAATAGTACGTGGAATCTGGGGCTAATTGACGCCAGATGTAAAAACATCACTTGTCTTGGGAATGGCGTCAAAATCGGCATTATGGATGTAAGAGCGCGAATACTTAAAATATAAGTTCTTCAAATTATTAAAATTTAAATCATAATTTGATTTACAGACCGGTGTTCAGCACAATCATACGGAATTAGTAAAAAACTGGGCAGGTCAACCTTACGGCTGGTGGAATGGGACTGGTCCTGTCACACTTACTGCATTTCCCGAAGACACCGACGGGGCTGGCACTCAAGCGATGGGACTTGCTGTAGGAAAAAATATTGGCGTCGCACCAGACGCCACCTGGATGGCAT
>JAQIXW010004949.1:0-10963 GCA_034700685.1 Willowsia buskii | reverse complement strand
CTCGATTCAAATGTCACACTCATGGAATCCCAATCACGTCCTGTTTGCTCGCCCTCTTGCTCACCTCCACACCATCGAAATCTCATCCACCGGTGGGATCCACATCCCCCATCATTTCATCGACGCTGTGGTCTCTCCACACATGTATCGACTTCAAAAGGTGCGTCTCCCTCCCCCCGCAACTCTCACTTGGTTACCTTTCCGGACTGGGCGTCTGTTTTTGAAGGAACTCCGGATAGATATGGTCTCATCGAACGCGGATCTTGAGCGCACGGCTAGAGGCAACTGTCCCGTGGAGAAACTCATCCTTACACTTGGGTTTCCAAGATTGAGTTTAGGTACTTTAATGAACACACTCAATCAGTGTCCTCTGAGGCACCTGGAACTATCATGGACTCCTGGAGTATCTCCAGTCATTCGAAAACGGCCCTTAACTCTGCAGGCCCTTCCTGAGATTGTCACAGCGCACACCCTCAAGATCACCAATTCCGTGGACGTTGACTACTCCTTTCTCCGCAGCTTTCCGAACCTCAAGCATCTCTACCTCCACGAGCACGTTCCTCCCAATGGAGTTCCCCTTAACTCCACACCCTCCAGGGCTGTGATGAAACGGATCGCAAGTTCGGAAGTTGTTCAAATCCATAAGTTCCTCTATGGCGGACAGATGAATCGGTCAAATGTCTGGAATATCTTGCCAAACTTGAAGGTCATCGTGTTCGAGAGGGTCAGAGAAGGTAACGAAGGGGAGAAGTTGAAGCTGAGTTGGGAACGCCGTCCTGTTCGTGTACAACTAATCATCCCCTCTCTCTTTGAGCGACGTCGTATCATTTGTAAATAATTAAACTCTTACTTAACTGCATGGAGAAGATGAAGTGGAGAATTGAATTAATTGAACCATAGTTGTAATTGTAATTTATTCAGGACTTCTTACAATGTTATCGTAATTCAAGTAAATGTTTTTTGGGTTAAGATTCTTTATTTGAGAATATCGTTAATTATAAATTAAAATGTATTGTTGTGATGTAAGATGTAACAGCAAATTACACGTTATTTTCTGCACAACTTGGGTGTAAATAAAAGTTAGTTTTATTTATAATAATTCATTTGGTTTAAGTTGTTCGATGTAAGCTAGTAAGTAAGGAAAAATAATATGATCATTATCAACTTTACAATTTTTAGTCTGTGGATCAACAACTATTTTGAAAAAAAGTTTATTTAAACATTTTCTGGAGTAGACAAATTGTTAAAAATACTCTCCGTTTTTTAATGTGTGGTTTGAATGTTTATTTGCGAATGCTTGGCAGCAAAAAATGAATAATGAAAACTTGTGTTTAAACTAATGCTGCTAGTTTTCTTTCATTCTAAATATTCGTTGTGGTATGATCAGATGAGTTTAAATGGGCAATTTGAAACTTTTTAAGTTGAAATGGATAAATGTGCAAATATTTTTAAACAGTTTTCGAAATCTAGGAATATCGTTTTCATTGTATTTTATGTTCTATGCAATGAGTTGAGTAAAAATAAAAGTATCTATTCTTTCTTTGTTTTTGCGTGCTGCTGGTATCATTCTACTATAAATATAATGCTCATGTTAATGGTTTCAGAATGCAATGTCATTTTAGTCAATATATCAATATAAATTTATAATTTACATTTAATTACTATAAAGCATTTCATAGTTAAAGCTTCAATTTAATTATGAACAAGCTCATAAGGATGAGTGGAAATACTTATTAGCAACTTAAGCATAGAAGCATAGAAACCGTATTTTCATACTAATTTCTATGCTGGTCACCCAGCCAAAAACTTTAATTTTGAACTGCTCAACAGCTCCTACCACAATTCTTCAAACTTAACAATAAAATAAAACAATTTTTTAAGTGACAGAACAACCATAATTTTAAAACAGAGCTTTTCATATTTTCAAATCAAATAAATCGGTTCAACCAACCAGAAATATTTATTTCAGACCACTAGAGACTCCATCAATACATATATCATTCATATTCAAAGTACAAACGATTAACTTTCTAAATGGTACCACAAACGTAAGCTGTTTAACTGATAGTCTGCCCAGTGCTTAACATTTAAATTCCATGCAAATATGTTTATACGAACACATTATAATTTTAAACATACAAATTTGATAATTATACTATTACAGTATTATCTATTAAATTTTTACGTGGTCCAAAAAATGTGGAAACAGTTGATTTTCTTCTTAAGTTTTCATATATTAAGTTGCACTAATTCAATTATAAATTACCAAATATTGAATTTGTTTTCTGATTGCTTGCTTTCCTACAAAAACTTAAATGATAAAACAGCCGCACAGTCATGTCAAGTCCAAACCATGACAAAAGGTTTTGTTCATTTTCAACCTCTAAAATCTCAAGATTTAATTTTTAGTCATGTTTTCGCAGCTAAGTCATTATTTTCAATAAGATATCAGGAATTCTGTACATTACACTTGTTATTCTCTGAATCCAAAAACTTCAACATTCTTAAATCGCAAGACTTGACACCATTCCTCTTCCCAAATCACAATCTTTCTTTGGAATTGAGTCAACATCAATTATTTGAAAAGTCGAATCTGATAATTCCAACATACATAATTAGCTTTTTGGTACGAACCAGCTTGAACGCTGACACTGAGAACGGAGGAAGCCAACCAACAATATTTCTGCCAAGATTCTTAGAAGCTTCAATCCTTATTTTTTATTTTATCCAGAAAGGTCGTCCTGATGAGATTTATCTTGGATGCAGGACATGTCCAAGGATTAAAAAACGAGTTTTTAAAATGGACACTTTACTCGGATACAAGTTGGCAGACGCAACATTCGAGACTTTAAATACATCAATTGATTTACGGACAAGGAATAAATTAAATCAAATTTGGAAAGATCTTAACAACCCAAAAACTAATTTTGGGGAACAATGGAAACATACAGAAGAAAGATCTAAACTTTCAATATTTTCATGTGTTCCCTTTCGCCGCAAATATTCTGACTTAGAAATGATTTCATCAAGTGAAAACGAATGTGTGCTTAAAACCTACGCAGAACATAGAAACTGTAGTTCTTCCTGTGAAGGACAACTTATGCATGAACTAAATTTCTATTATTCTCAGTTGGTTCATAAGCCATCATATAGATATTGGCTTTATTCAGGTATGCAAGTTGACAATGTCCAGTATTTTCTGTTGCTTGGTTCAGATGAAGTAAAACATTCGGGCACTTTAAGCTTTACATCTTTACTTGCCCCGTTTTCAGTTGATATTTGGATTATCTTTGTAATATTTCTAATTGCTGCGTATGCAAATATTCGGTTAGTAATTTCAGACCCGTTTCTCTGGTTGATTTCGGTATTAGTTGAGCAGGAATCCAGGTTAAAAATAATTAAGCTTAAGTTAAATATTCTCATGTTAGTTATTTTATGGCTGTTTTTAACATTCATTCTCCGTATGTTTTACACTTCAAATGTATACTCGAGCTTGACGACGGGTTATAATCCGAAAGATATACCGAATAGCTTTGAAGAGTTGTTCGATGTAGCGAAACAAAATGTCTCAAATATTTCTAAACCGTCGACATGGAAAAACACTTATGTTTTTTCAGAATATCATTTCATTTACAACTTGAAAAAATCCATAGAAAAAAGCAAAATTAAATTAAATAATCTCTGGAAAAATTTGATGACAAAACTTAAAATATTTGGAGAAGGAGAACGTAAAACGAGCCTAAATAACATTATGAATTCACTACCAATTTTGTGCACCAATTTTTTAGGCCAGTTTAGGCAAACAGATGAACACGCAGAATATTGCCCCACAAATGGAAGATTAGCTATAATTTATGCGTCTAAGGATATGCGGTCATATGAAAGTTTACGGTTACTTAAACAAGTTTTAGAAAGGAGCGGTAAAAGAATATTTGTATATTTTCCTAATCAGCCTGCTTTATTTACTCAGGTAATATTGTGGCATATTGAAATGAAATTGGTATATTTTGACGATTTCCAAAGAAAACTTATGACAATGGTAGAGTCTGGACTCTACACCATTTTTACAAATAATTATGACAAGTATATGCAACAAAAAATTGTTGAAAGGAATAGTAAGTCAATAGGCAAAGTTTGCATTTCCCAAAGCGCTAAAAGAATTAACGAAAATTTGGGTAATAATCATCAATCCAATTTAGATTTGCAAACGTGTGTGAATAAAGATGAAAGTGAGGTCAGGCTAAGTGATATATCAAATATATTTTTACTATTTGTTTATGCATGCTTCGCTGCCAAACTTGTGTTTTTGATTGAAAAGGTGACAAGTGTCGCTGCGGTAATAATTATTGCTTATAAAAGTTCTAAAATAATTGCTTAGATTAAACGAAACTGAAAATTATTATAAATTCAAATAAAATATCATAACAGTTTTGTATAGCGCAGCGGTTGAAAACTTTTAATATATTTGCTATTTACATTTTAATACTTTATATTTATATTAGTAATTATTTCGAAATTAAAATATTTCATTTGTGTTTATCCTGGATTTTAAAAATTGCGCTAAAAATTTATGAGTTAAAATAATATTTACATTTTATCTATACAACTTATTGTTACTTTATATAAAAAAATTATTGCATGCCAAATTTCTTAAATCCGCCCGCGTTCCTGACAAATATCAAATTTTCTCTGATAAGCTGCGTCGAGCTCGGAAGCCCCTCCTTGTACCCTGGCATCAGTGCCTCCAACTTAGAACTCTGGAAAAACTTCTCTGGATAGTTGATGTATCCTTGAATGGCCTTAAATGCTTTTGAAGTGGTGATCGTGATGATCCTTTCGATGTCGTCGTAAATCTCCTTGAGACCCTCCAACGGCATATCTGTGGAGTACAGCTTCTCCACAAACAACCCACTCGTCCACTCCACCAACTCCACATCCACTCCAAAGTCTTCCTCCGCAACTTTCTTGAACTCCACCTCCAACTGGGGCGTCGGATGGACAATGTTGTAGATGGCGCTTGGTGCGCCTTCATTCCAAAAGAGGGAGAGGCTCCAGTCCGCACAGGTGTCTACCGGAAGCACAACCGCTGGCAAGGCACTTGAAGGCATCGACTTCAATTTCAGATAAGTGATAAACCTCAGGATGTAATGGTTCGTCTGGAAGTTGATTCTTCCGGTTTTGGAGTCGCCGAGGATCCACGGAAATCTGAAGACTTTGCAGGGCAGTCCCCTCTCGTTCGCCTGCTTGAGGAGCATCTCGCACACGAATTTCGAACACGGATAAGCAGGAACTCCATTCTCGGCAAGCTGCTTGGCCTCCACTTCCTCCGGCCAGTTGTCGGACAAAGTGTTATCGTCTTTTTCGCCCCAGACGGCAAGAATCGAGGAGGCGTAGAAAATCGGCTTTGGGGTTCCCTCCATACAAAATTTGATAACTCTCAAGGTTCCTCCAACGTTTATCGATCTGACGTCTTTTAACGATCCCTCCAATTTTCTGTAGGACTCCACGTGATTGCTCTTCGCTGCCAGATGGACCACGGCATCCACTCTCTCACAGAGGTCATCATAGACTTCCGGTTCCACTCCAAACTTATCAAGAGTCAGGTCCCCTCTCAGGCACTCCACCTTTGACATGTCCACTTCATTCGAGAGTTCCATCCCCTCGAGCACCTGCTTCAGTTTCCCTTCCGGTGATGTCGCCTCCTCTCTCGTGCGAATTAAACAGATCACCTTATCGACCCTCTCCAAAAGTCTGACAAGCACGTAAGGACCTAACTGACCAGTGGCGCCTGTCAACAGCACACTCTTAATGGAGGTGATCGAAGGCGCCTCCCCACACGGCTTGATATCCTCCTCCAACACACAATCCTTCCTCAGCAATTCCTCCAACTCCTCCACCGACAACGGCGTCGCCTCCTTCCCCTCCACCGTCTCCTCAATTCTGTTCACAATCACCGTCGCCAACTGTCTTATCGTCTGACAATCTTTCAACATGTTCGCAGTCACCGATAACCTCGATCCCAACAAACTCTGAATACTATTCCTCAACTCGATAAGCATCAGTGAATCCACCCCCAGGTCCTGCATGTTCGCATCCTCCTTGATCGCCTCATCCGCATCCATCCTCAGCGCCGTCCTCAAGATAACCTTCATGTAATTCATGACCACCTCCATCTTCTCCTCCGTAGTCGCCGCCTCCTCCACCTCCTGCCAGAACTTCGTCGACTGAAGAAGCACCGTCTGGTCCTGATTCCCAGGATCTGTCAGGCTCTTCAAGTACCTGTCGTCCACATAATACTTGAACGTGGGCACCATCATCGACCACAAACTCAAACTCTCAAACTCGCCATACGCCACCTGCACCCGTTGACTCCTCAGCACCTCCTCCAAACCGTTGAGCATCCTCTCCACAGAAACTGGCAGGACCGCAGTGACGTTCACCTCCCTCGCGCACCCCACCTGAGACCACTGCCCCCAATTCAGGGTGGTAGCTGGGAGTCCCAAAGAATGTCTGTATCTCGCGAAAGCGTCTTCGAAGCAGTTCGCAGACGCGTGGTTCGCCTGACCTGGCGTTCCAACTAAGGCGGTGAAACTGGAGTAGAAGATGAAGTACTCCAGGGGGAGGTGGAGGGTGAGTTTGTGCAGGTTCCAGCTTCCTCTGACCTTCGGATTAAATGTGGCCGTGAACGACTCCCAAGTCTGGTTCTCGTAAAGGTTATCCCAAAGGACGCCCGCGCAGTGATGGATCCCTCTCAATGGTTTATATCCAGAACCTGTCAACTCCTCCAAGGCCCTTCGACACTGTTCATAATTCCCCACATCACAAAGCTTTACTCCTACATTCACTCCAGAGGTCTCGCTCATCTTATCAATTTCTGAAGCCACCTGAGCACTTGGACCACTCCTCCCCATCAGCACGATATCCGTGGCGCCCTGACCCAGCATCCATTTACAGACCTCGAATCCAATCCCTCCCAACCCTCCAGTGATGAGGTAGGTGCTCTCCGAATTGAAAAGAGGGGCCTTCACCCTCCACCGCCCTTTGTCTGTCTTCACTTCCGGCATTGTGACCACCACCTTGCCGATATGCTTCGCCTTCTGGAAATACTGAAGGGCCTGTCTCACCCGAAGTGCGTCAAATCTCACGAATGGTATTGGCGTCACCTCCCCTTTCTCTAAGTACTCAGTAGTCATCTCCAAAAGCCCCGCCCACTCGCTCCTCTCCAATTTCGTGAGGTCCACAATCGAATATTTCACATCTGGTCGACGTTCCTCCACCTCCTCCACCCTCCAAACTGCCAGTTTACTCATCTCAATAAACCTCCCTCCTTCACAACAAACCGCCAACGACGCCTCCTTAAATCCCGGACCGGTCAACGAGTTCAGAACGACATCAACTCCACGCCCATTTGTGACCCTCAGAATCTCCTCCTGATAACCTGTGTTCCTCGAATGGAAAACATGCTGAATCCCAAGGCCCTTAAGATAAGCTCTTTTTCTCGGGCTCCCCGCAGTTGTGATAACATTCGCTCCAATTTTCCTCGCCATTTGGATAGCACTCAGGCCCACTCCCCCCGACCCCGTGTGGATAAGCACGGTCTCCCCCTTTCTCAATTTGGCGACATTCACAAGACAATAGATACTCGTGGCGAAGACCGCTGGGAGGGTGGACGCCTCCGAGAAGGTCATCCCCTTCGGGATCTTGAGGAGATCATCTTTCCCACAGACCATATGACTTGGCAGCTGTACGTCTTTAAAGTTCACTCCAAAAACTCTGTCGCCGACCTTCACCTCCTCCGGGGGTACCTTATCACCGACCCTCACCACCACCCCAGCGAAATCCAGACCGACTCCGTTGATACTCTCGAACTCGGGGGAGGGCTTTAAAATTGCAAAAATGTCTCTAAAATTGAGCGCATAAGCTTTCGTCTCCACTTCCACCTCCTCCCCCTCCAAAGTCACCTCCTCCATCGCCTCAAACTGGAGATCATTGATAAGCCTCGTTTGGGGGAGCACCAACTGGTATCGATCCGTACTCGGAGGAAGACTCAAATCGCTTTTTGACCTTGGCGCCACCACCACCTTTCCCAATCTCGGTTCATATCTGACGCCATCTCGATAAGCGACTTGGAGGCGTTCCCTTTCTCTGGTCTCTTTGAACATTGCCAACTCGTAAAACAACTGATCAGTTTTGACCACATCCCACCCTCCAATTCCCTCCAAATCTATGCACCTCACGAACAAATCCGAATTTTCATTCTTGAGCGACTTCGCCATCCCCAAAAGGGTCGCATGGGAGGGATTATTGGAGGTCTCCGTGATGGCATGGACATCTCTCGTGAAGACATACAACCTTGGAGGCTTCTTCGCCTCCAACAAATATTTACAAATGTGGAGGAACGGCAAACAAAATCTCCTCTGCTCCCTCTCCACCTCCCCTCCCATCCCCCATCCGTACAAAATCCCATGCACCTCCTCCTCCCCTTTCAAAATGGAGTTAATCCTCTCCCCCTCCTCATCCTCCTCCACCTCCTTCGATGGCACCACCACCTCCACCTTATTTCCCCCGGCACCCACAACCTTCGCCACCTTCAACATCTGTCCAGTATCCTCCCTCCCCTCAGGCGAGAATACAATCCACCTCCTCCCCTCCATTCCCCCCTCCATCTCCACCTCATCATACCCCGGGAGTCCACTCGCCTCCACAGAAATGCAGCCCATCACTCCCAGATAACCTTCATAGCAGTGATACCCACTGAACCCGCTCTCCAAGAGGACATCCCTCCACACTTGAGAACTCACACAGGCATGATAAGGCCTCCTCCCCAGGTCCTCGTACCTCCAATACCCCTCCAACAATCCGAACACAAACGTGATTCCTTTGTCCTGGAGCAAAGTGTCCGTAAAACTGAACAGTCCTTTGGGCCTCAAGGTCATCCGAATATTTTGGATCGCTTCCTTCAGGTCCTTCACCGCGTGGAGCACATCGGAGGCGACCACACAGTCGAAATAATTGACAGGAATTCCTTGGCTTAAGGGGCTCTCTTCGATGTTAAAAGTGGCGAACTTCAGGTTCCCCCTGAACTCCTCAAATTGCTTATCCGCCTTCATCAAAAAACTGGCGCTGATGTCGGTGAAGTAATATTCGAAATTATTGGCGCCATAAATTTCCCGTAGTTCGACAAGACTGTTGTTTGATAAGGAACCAGTTCCTGCGCCCACCTCCAAAACTCTTATCATCCGACCACTGTCAGGACCTCCGCTGACGTCCCGGATTTTTGTGACGATGGAGCCCACCACCTCCACAAAAATGGAGGACATCTCTAAACGACCAGGATGTTGCTGGTAGTAGCTCTCCGCAGATAAGTGCTGCTTATCAGGCTCCTGAGGAAAGAGAACTTGGAGGGGGGACTCCTCCCCTAGAAGCACCTTAGTCAGGTGTTGGGCGACGTTTTGATAAATTTTCACGACAGCCTTCACTTTTTCCACCTCCAACAAGATTCCAAGGAGGGTGTCCACTTTGGAGGTGATCTCCTCCTCTCTATTGAATGGTACACAAGTCACCCTCCATGTTCCCTCCGTGGAGGTGAGCTCCACCATTTGGAACTCATCTCGTAACATTGTGAAATAAAAGTGGATAAGGCGCCTGTTCACCTCCTTGATTCCAAACTGGTCGCCAAAGGATTTTGAGGTGAACTCCTCCCCCAGACGGGGGACCCACCCTAGTTGGTAGAGTGCCCTGAGGACATAGAGGGTGACCAAAGTGTCGACTTGTCTTGCGTGGAGGCTGTCTTCCGGATCAGTTTTCAAACAGTTCTGAACCCTCTCCTTAAATTCTGGAGTGGAGGTGACTGTCGCAATTTCTATGAGTTCTACGCGCTTATCATGAGGTCCCAAAATGGGCTTCCAGATCTCCTCCCAGCAGTCAGGAATTTCACTGTTCTGCTGTTCGAGAACGGATTGGATTGTCTTCACGTTGGTTTCGAGCATCTCGACGTCCTCCATGAGGGCGAGTGGAGTGAAGTTGGAGGTGGAGAGGAACACTGAGCACTTATCTTTAGAGGGCCACCTCACATGGATATAAAGTTCGGGGGAGGTTCCCTCCATCCCCTCCAATTTTGTATTGAAAATAATTAACCGTCCAACAGTCACCGGAACTCTGAGCGCCTCAGACTTGTGAATCCTTAACCCCGCCAGAATTTGAGTTTGGAACATGGCGTCAATCACAAGTGGGTGGAGCAGGTACTTATCAAAGTCGTCAGGCACCTTAATTTGTGTTATCAACTCATCCCCTCCTCCAAAATTCTCCTCTCGGGGGAGTAGCCACTGTTTCTGAATGGATCTGAAGGTCTCCCCGAATTTCAAACCGGCGGCGTCAATCTTCTTGTAGAAGACCTCCATTTGGAGGGGCTCTTTGGAGGAAACTAGTTCATGGAGGTTATCCCAATTTTCAAGGAGGTCCTTCGTGTTTGGAACAGTTGGGTAAAAAGTCGCTGTCGCATGCCCCACCCACTTTCCTGCGGAGGCGGACTCCACATCCGAATTATTTTTATGGAAAACTTTGCACCGGAAGCCTGGAATCTTCTTGGCGTCACCTTCTTGACCACTTGTCTCCTTCTCTGGAAGATCTACGATAACCTGAAGTTTACAACTTTTTCCATCTTTTAGCTCCAAAGGCGCCTCAATCCTCAAATCCTCCAGGGCCACAGGAGCTCTCGGCTTATCGAAATTCTCCTTCAGAAAGTTGGCGACACAGTGACCTCCCGCCAGACACATTTCTGTGAAGGCCGCTCCCGGAAATACGATCTTTGCCCCGATGCAGTGGTCCTTCAGATAAGGCACTTCACTCGGATTCAAATCATTCTGGAAGATATTCAGACTGGAGGCGTTGCTCAGGTGGGAGCCGATAAGAGGATGGATAACAGGCGCCTTCGGCTTCACCTCCACCCAGTACGATTTCCTCT